>CAJQZM010035637.1:0-27977 GCA_907164665.1 Colias nastes | reverse complement strand
AGTTTAATATGTATGTATATTTTTAATGAAAATTGTTTTAGGATTATAATTTTTAAAAAGACCCAAAAAAAAAAAAAAAAAAAATTTCATAGATTTTTTTAATTTATTTCTTTGTTTTATAAAATCTTGTCACATATAATATTATTACACTCGCATATTATTTTAAACCTTTATCATATACCTAGTTACCTATTCTTAATAAAATTAGACAGGCGCTATCTTTTTATTTTTTTTTTGCGCGTTTTCACTATTCGCTTTAAAAGGAATAGTTAGTATGGCGATAAATTATATTACCTAACATTTTTTTAAAGTAAACATCCTTCTGAATACCAATATACCTATATACCTACTTGAGAAGAATGAATCGAGAGATTGAAATCAAATTGTATAAAAGTGTCGTTGATAGCTCTACATTAATAAATTTCCAATTCGATGTATTTTTAGAATAAATCATTTCACACCGTCAATAAATAAAACCTTTTTAATTAACTACAAAAAAATTCACAAGAAATAAATGATCATTGAATAAGTAAATCCGAAACAAGCTGGGTGCATAAAAATATCTCATTTGTACGTGACCAGCGAACTGAAATGTAATAGAATAAGGATGGCCGTACACGTAAAGTATACTTTTCAGGCAGTATATTACCCGGCTTCACCTTTTGTCAGGGACCACAGAGGCGCTGGGCTAAATAAAAGAGAGAACTGACAAATGAGCGGCTTAACGCATGGAGCAACGGCGAAATAAAAATGTGCTGATATATCTATAGTGATGGAAGCGAATGTGGTCCAAATATATTTTTTTCATTTGTTTATAGGTAGATAAGTAATTGGATACGCTATGTTCGTTATATATTTACACATTTAGAGAAAACAGTTTCCCGTGATTGCTAATGTTTGTTCATTTGTTTAAGTGTAATTGACAAATATAAGTTTTATACATTTTAAAACCTTACATAATATTATGTACATGTTATGTACGCAATATTTATGATTTAGTATGAAAGCTAACCAGCGTGTACAGCTTTACCGGAAGCATTTGTTACTCCCCATTGCGTTGTAGCTCATTACTTTAACTGTTAAAAACGTTACACACACAGCTGAACTGTAAATATTTCTTGGTAAAAATAGTGGAAAACATCACGTAATAAATTGCTATAAGCAACCGCGTTCCTTAGGGCGAGCTTAGTAAGCTCCACTGAGTGACTTATAGCTTCTAGTGAGGAACTTTTTTAGACTTTTATATGAAGTCTGAGACTTATGGTTTGTTTGCGTTGATTTATAGCGGCCATATTATATGGATTTGCGGATTACGGATACAGAATAATGAATAGGTGCGTTAATTTTGAATGCAAATAGCGATCCCTTGTGATAAGATTAGCCGTTCAAAATG
Source organism: Colias nastes (assembly GCA_907164665.1). Lineage (NCBI taxonomy): Eukaryota > Metazoa > Arthropoda > Insecta > Lepidoptera > Pieridae > Colias > Colias nastes. The sequence goes on along the minus strand of CAJQZM010035637.1, from coordinate 26,584 downwards.
TCTCTTACTTGTACCTTAATTTGGGTATAGAAACACATGATCAAAATAAAGGTATTAATAAAAACGTTTCTTTTTCTCAATCATGTAGTTCTTTGTGGAAGAGAGACTATTAGCTTCATTAGTGATTTGCAATAAACCCAAACTTATAACATAGTTTTATGTATCTGATCGATTTAGATTTTAACTATCTCTTTTTGTTGATGCTTTCAAAGGGAATGGATGGCTGCAATATCAAAAACAGTGAGTATATTTGAACAGAAATTGAACGATATTGTGAATTTTAAACGTGGCTCTACGTGTGTTTTATAATTCATTTTTTTTAACTTGTTTGAGGTAGTTTCTACTACTAATTCTTCTATTAGAGTAGGTAAATTATGCAAAATATATAAAGTTATCGAATCACAACCAGAGATTTATCAAGAATTTATTTTAACCTTTTCAAAATTTTTACAGTTTAATCCAATCCAAGCAGAGACAAATACTGCGGTATTTCTTGAATTATTACTATCAAGACTTTCTTTTATTTATACAGATAATGGAATTAACGTAATTTTCGTTCCAGCTGCCCCCGCCGCCCCACATCGAGTTAGTTATGTCAATGCCTTACCTCCGCACTGCCTTCAAGCGACCGACAGTCAGAGTTAGACGTAAGTAACTAGATTCAAAGTCTAATCTTAAGATATTAATAACTAGGTTTCCGCCCGCAAAGAAAAACCCGCATAGTTCCCGTTCCCGTGGTATTTCCGGGATTGCGTCATTTTCCCGGGATAAAAAGTAGCCTATGTCCTTTCTCGGGTATCAAAATATCTCCATACCCAATGTCATGAAAATTGGTTCAGTAGTTTAGGCGTGATTAAGTAACAGACAGACAGACAGAGTTACTTTCGCATTTATAATATTAGTATGGATTGTTGCACTTTGATGTATAGTAAAATGCCGATTATCCGAACGCCGATTATCCGAATCGGTCCTAAGCGTGATACAAAAGATTAAAACCAAGTAATATTTGTTTTGTTTAGCTGGAGTCCCGATATATTTCAACCGGTGATTCAAATTTATGGTAGAAAGCTATACGGAAGACCCTAATAACGTTTATTCTATGTGTTTTTTTTTTTAATAGTATATGTCTGATTATCCGAATTTCGATTATCCGAACCCGTCCCGGTCCCAATTAATTCGAATAATCGGCGTTCTACTGTATTTGATACTAAATTAAGCCTTATACAGGGTGGCCCGTTTATAGTGGTCCAAAAATTTTTTTCAGCTTGAGAGCATCATGAGTAATCATTTAAAACAAACTTTAGTTAAGCGAAAACTTATGGTTTAGAAATTATGATTTTTTTTAAATAATCCGGAGTTTCAATGTTTTTGACACAAAACTACTCTGTTATGAAAACTACTGGACCGAATTGAATGAAATTTGGTATAGGTATAGCGCAATAAGCTACCTATCGCGCTATAGGCTCATCTTGTGTAAATAATTACACTGCATTTTTTTATTTTAACTTTTTCTGTAGTTTTTTGAATTTCTCGGCAAAATGTCGATTTTTCGAAAAAATCCTGTGAAAAAAAAATGTACCACCAAGGTTTTGCTGGTACTGCTAAAAACTACCTTAACATAAGGTTATTCTTTACACAAAAAATCATAGTTGTCCTTCGATTGTAACATCTTCAAAAACAATATCATGTGCATTAACACATGAAAATCGAAAAATTACGAAATTTACCATAATTCAATTTTAATCATTTGGAACGGCCAATTTTTAATTAACGAACCATTTATTGCCATAAAAGTCGTTACAAATCAGTATTCACATGGCTATAAAAGTTAAAATGAATGAAATAAAATTTTAACCTGCTAGCCAAGATAACTTAACTTTATTCTAATGTCAATTTATTGAGTTTTTTTTTTGTTATTTAGTTTTTATGTTTAAATCGTAATAAAAGGTTTGGAGAATTAATAAAACAGCATAAATATGAATTAACATATTGTTTATTTTTACAAAAGGTTTTCGAAATGCCGTCCGCCTTTCGCTAAACATAATCTGCATCTGCGTATGAAATTTCTTCGCAGCCTATTAAATGGCTGCCGGCTTTCTTTAATGGCTGTTATAGCCACTTGAATTTTCCTCCAATTCTTGCTCCGATGTGCTCTCCCGTGCGTACACAATCTCTTTAAAGTATCCCCAAATGAAAAAATCAACGGGGTTCAAGTCGGGTGAACAGGCTGGCCAGTGGATGGTGCCACCGCGACCGATCCTCCTCTCCGGATAGGTATGAACCTATGGTATTAAATGGTATAATACCATAAATTGGTATACAAATGTACCTATGTATAATGAATTTATGGTTATTTATAGGCCTAAATTCAAATGGCTATAACAGCCATTAAAGGAAGCCGGCAGCCATTTAATAGGCTGCGAAGAAATTTCTTACGCAGATGCAGATTATGTTTAGCGAAAGGCGGACGGCTTTTCGAAAACCTTTTGTATAAAATAAACAATATGTTAATTAATATTTATGTTGTTTTATTGATTCTCCAAACCTTTTATTACGATTTAAACATAAAAACTAAATAACAAAAAAAAACTCAATAAATTGACATTAGAATAAAGTTAAGTTATCTTGGCTAGCAGGTTAAAATTTTATTTCATTCATTTTAACTTTTAAAGCCATGTGAATACTGATTTGTAACGACTTTTATGGCAATAAATGGTTCTTTAATTAAAAATTGGCCGTTCCAAATGATTAAAATTGAATTATGGTAAATTTCGTAATTTTTCGATTTTCATGTGTTAATGCACATGATATTGTTTTTGAAGATGTTACAATCGAAGGACAACTATGATTTTTTGTGTAAAGAATAACCTTATGTTAAGGTAGTTTTTAGCAGTACCAGCAAAACCTTGGTGGTACATTTTTTTTTCACAGGATTTTTTCGAAAAATCGACATTTTGCCGAGAAATTCAAAAAACTACAGAAAAAGTTAAAATAAAAAAATGCAGTGTAATTATTTACACAAAATGAGCCTATAGCGCGATAGGTAGCTTATTGCGCTATACCTATACCAAATTTCATTCAATTCGGTCCAGTAGTTTTCATAACAGAGTAGTTTTGTGTCAAAAACATTGAAACTCCGGATTATTTAAAAAAAAAATCATAATTTCTAAACCATAAGTTTTCGCTTAACTAAAGTTTGTTTTAAATGATTAGTCATGATGCTCTCAAGCTAAAAAAAATTTTTGGACCACTATAAACGGGCCACCCTGTATTTTGTCGTGTGATTCACCCCTATTTCTCACAAAAACCGCAAACATAATGCAAGATGTATGGTCGTGTTTTTTTGGATTTCCATAAATTAATTTATATACTAATCTAGAAAACTAATCCTGACATAGAGCTGCTAAGTACGATACTATAAATTCGAATCGCATCGTAATGGAGGGTTTTAGTTGGTAACATAACTCACGGCCTTTTCAACGGAGCTGCAGGGATTCCATGCAGGTTTTTCCCATCTATAAATTCAACTAATCTATATTATATGGCATGTTTGTCTGTATGTTCATTATAGAATCGTCAGCTATGCATTTGATCATGTGATGATATTCAGCAGTATTGTGCATGAGTCCACGAAGGTAGTAGAGTTAATGGTACGACCAATATTTACAGTGTACTACAGGAAAAGCCTGGTACACACAGCACAGCTAGTAGTATAACTATATGAGTTCTTATATTCTTATTTGCTTAATTATAAATCTTGTTAGATTGTTCTTACTATAGAATGTTATGATTTACCTACAGAAAGTTATACATACTACTTAAAAGTCCTCAATAATTATCTCTACAAAAAGAAGCTGCTGAAATTCATCACTTTATTTTAACAAATTACATTTCCATAATACCAGTACTTCGTTACGATATAAAAACCGGCATGTTGTGAAGTGGCGACATTAAAACTCATGTAATTAATCCCACGTACAATTTGCACGTGCCTGAGATTAAAATAACGTATAATATACGCAAGTGTACTGAATGGGTAGACAATTTACTTGTTCATTAAGAAAATCCATACTAATATTATAAATGCGAAAGTAACTCTGTCTGTCTGTCTGTTACGCAATCACGCCTAAACTACTGAACCAATTTTCATGAAATTTGGTATGGAGATATTTTGATACCCGAGAAAGGACATAGGCTACTTTTTATCCCGGGAAAATGACGCAATCCCAGAAATCCCACGGGAACGGGAACTATGCGGGTTTTTCTTTGACTGCGCGGGCGAAGCCGCGGGCGGAAACCTAGTAATAAATATGTAAGCTTCAGCATGCGCCTTTGTTTGAATAGTTGCTAGTTAAATGTATAGCGCGATAGTTCATAATATATTCTCCATCTTGTCGCATCTGGCTTGATGAGATCTAATATAATTTAATAAAATAATAATCTAATTAAGTTAAAAGTAATATTTTTAAGGTAAAAGAAACTAACAGTAATAATCAGTTTTTAACCCTTCACAACACTTCAAATTTGTTTTTTTTTTTTAGTATCAAAAGCAATACACGCGCCAGATATCAATATAATATATAAAAGTTGAAAAATTATTTATATTTCCTTATTTCACTTGTCAGAGCATACCTTTTTAGAGAAAAATAGGAAAATCCGCGTTCGCATCACAGTCCACAGAACTCAATAACAGTGAATTTATACGCGAACGTTAAAAATGCAGGAAATACTAATTGCCACGCTTTTAACTATTCATCAATTTGACGGCTATCAATAAATGAATGAAAATTGAATTGGAAATGTTTGCACGTGATACCGACAGCGTTGCATTCATATTCGGAGCTCCATTTCTCTTTTTATTTGCTAATACAGCCATCACTGATTTGCTTTGGCGAGATCTTTCAAAACATTTTTAACGTGATTATTTTTATGAAAGCATCATTATGGGCGTTATAATCAAAAGAAATGAATTATATACTTAGTGTAGTCTAGAATAGTAATATAATCATGGTCAAATTGATAATAATTCCTAAAATCCAGCAATACGAAACCTAACAGACATGCTCCTGAAATAGTACAAGTGAGCTATAGTAAGTTACTTTTATATTATATATTATTCTTATAGAATAGTCAAATTTTTGCTTTCAAATTCCCAACTATTTAGTCACTGAACTATAAGCTTTCGTTTTAATTTCAACAGCTCACGACTTTCCATCAAATTAGATAGCGCTCTTTGTAAGTCGAAAATTCAATAAAATCTACGTGACTTCCCTTGTCCTTCTCGTTTTAACGTTCTTGTTTATTGTTTAATGTTCTCTTAAACATGAATTATGAAATTCAGGGCATTTAATTTTCTTTGTTGATAATAATATTAATATTTGTTTACTGGAAGCTGGGTAGCGGTGGACAATGTTTTGGTCATTTTGTTTGTTCTTTAAAAGGGCACGGCGTAAACAATGAACAAAGTCGGCCGGAATTCTTAAACTCAATTTATAATTCAATTTACTCGCCCTTGTAAGTGTATATTGTTGAGTATCCCTCAGTATATTCCATACAATACGGAGTAAAGAAATACAATTTGTATTTTATTACGGAGTTCAGTAACTTTGATACGTGTGGAATTGCTATCAGATCTTTATATTGTCAGGCTCCATGTTTAATTGTCCATCAAAAACACATGCACCTCTTGCCCATAAACTTATACTTTCATTATTTTTCCTTGACCACTAGATTGCCTGGAAGAGATCGCTGTCTTAGTGATAAGACCGTCTATTGTGCTCAACTGTGTCTTTTTTTGTTGTTTGTAGGTAAATCTTAACTATGGTCATTAATTAACACAATTAACCTAGCTAACATAAAATGAGCCAGACAACAAACGCGTCGGCTTAACATCTTAACATTAGATCAAGATAGATTTACTAGTTCCCAGGGTGATATGGACGTCTTATCTGAATGAGAAATATAGGATAGACCCGCAATTAACTAGGACTAACTCTAAATGACCGAACTTTCTCGAAACCGTAATGATGGTCTGGACTTTAAATAACGGAAGCTTCGCGGAGTTAAATGTTTGATTTCAAAACTTTTGACGATTAATAAAACCAATAAATTTTGTTTAAATATTTATCTAACTTTTATTCAAGATAATGTACGGTATTTAAATTAATATATAAAGCGTGGAGTAGTGGAAAATTATTCAATTTAGAAAAAAACTCTCATCAATAAAAAATACCTTAGCGGTTTTATAAAAAATTCAATATCTATATTAAGTTTCTAAATTAAATAATTCGATATGCCCTAACGCTATTCTTATCTGTAATGAAACATATTTGGGATCCAAACCCGTCTGACCATACGTAGGAATTAAATGAAAATTAACGTAAGCTTCTCAGCTTTATGAGGGTGAATGAACTAAGTTTATAATAATGTTCATTCAAAGATAGAGATTTAGTTTATCTGTGGAATGAGACTAAAACAGTATACAGATGTATTTAAAGATTTTGGGGTTAGATATTGGGACGTCTGTCTGCTTGTCCAGCTTTGTAAGGATTTAGTTTTAAGACAAACTCAAACTTCTATAATATAAGTTTATTTAATTTAGATTCTATAGAGAAGCCCTGGTAAGGTCTCTTTTCAATAATAGTTCATACAAAGAATTGTAATCAACTTGTACAGTAGAGTCGTATATATAAAGCAGAAATGCCACACAATGTCATAAATATCTATACAATTGCATATATGATGCAGTACCTACTCTCTTCATTTTATAATTTTTCTTATCTCTAAAGCCAATCTTCTATGAGTGTAGGTATAGTTAGATACTTTTAGTTCGAGCATGACCCAATTAATGCCGTAGCAGGCTCTACTACTTAGAATATTATAAATTCATATTTTCTCGTAGGAAAAGAAAAACAAGTCATAAGACATGGTTAGTGGAAACTTGCATTAACATTTTGTGCATCATGTTTTTCAAACAAATATAAATCTGTTCAGATTTCTATATAAATGATTATTGTTATATTAAAAGTAATTTTAAACTTTGCAATGTTTTCGGTTTTTGGGTTTGATTGACATTTTTTATATGTAACCCCGCGGCAGCACTTTATGAACACAAAAACAAATTCAGGGGCGTTACTGGAAGAGCAAAAAAGGTTCGACACGACCTCTCCCACATGAAAATCAGGGACGGAATCACAATATTAGACTAAAGTGGGCTTGTTTTTATACGTAACAGCCTAAAGTAGCAAACCTTGATACTCACGAGAGAAATCAACATAAATAGTAGGTAGTATCTGAATGTTGCGTTCAAACTTATTATACAAAAGTTTAATCTGACTTAATAGTTAATATCTGATATTGAATAAAATACATTGATTTGAGCATAATATTTAATTGTTTTGGGTATGTTTGCTTTCATGTCATCCTGAGCTTAGATTGAAACATAAATTTCGTATAAACTAGATACTCTATACATAGATCCGAGGAAGCAATAAGAAAGCCATTTATTGCCATAATTACCGCTTAAAATACGGCCCTGTTCATAGCAAGAACATTTCGAAAACTTGTAATGCGTTTTTCATGTCGCGCCCAAAATCGCTTAAAACAAAGCCTCCTTATTTATGGCTTAAAAAGTATATAAATGTATTATTAAATAATACATAATTTAACGTGGGCAGAATTATGCTTGAGCAGTTGAATAAGTCGAAAATTGTATTCTGTTTAATATTTTTACTGTGTTCTAAAGGTTAATTTTGTACTTTAATAAGAACTATAATTAAATAAATAAAGCAAAGCAAAGGACGTTTTACCTCGGGGAATAAAAGTTAAATTGAAGTATAGAAGCATAATAAATGAGTTTAGCATACTTTTTAATTAAAACATTACGTTCTACAAAATAAAATATTTTGTTTTGGTAGTTTTGAATTAGGGATTTCGTTGAACTTGTGTGATCGCTTATTATTGTGTTAAAAAAACAATGGCAATACCATCAAGTGAAATTTTATACAATTTAATTTTTTTATACAATTATGTAATTCATACAATAATACTTTGCATTTAAATTTGGTTTTGAAGCTCTAAATATCAGTTAAGCTAGTTTGGCATAGGGGTAGGCTAGCAATTGAATATTAATTTATCTTCTAATAATATCAGTTTGAATTTAGAAATAATTTTCACATAGCAAAAAAACATTTCCCGCCAAAACCAGATGTCAAAATAATCTGTTGTCTGTACAATATGGCGGGTTACCCGCCCCGTAAGTAATGCGTAGTTAATGGCTCAGCTGCCTCTTTCTTGTTGAGCAGCATTATTGTGCATAATTCTCCCCAGCCAGCCCCTTTTATAAGCTTTTCTAACAATATGATCTCATTTACATTCTTTAATAAAATATGTAGGTACGCATTTTAGTATTAAACTGAAAGAATGTTATGCACAATGTGGTTGGTAATTGTGTTTTATTATTATTTTACCTGATATTGTTGTGTACATGAAAATGAAAATAGAGTAAGCTGTAAGCTAGTATAGTGTAATATTATCTGTGCTGTAAGATAATAATCATTCGTAGGAGATTGCATAATATTATTATGATAAATAAGACGCAATGGAAGAAAATAAAGTTACATTAGAGGCTCCTGAATAACATTTTATTAGTAGTTTTATTTTATTTTTATTTTTCTAGTTTTATATTAGTAGTTTGGGTCCATATGTGTATGTAATATATTATAATGGTGTAAAAATAAAATAAGTTTATTTAACTAGGTACCTAATTATTTATTAGTGTTACAAAAACCTTAAAAATTTAGAGCTATATTACATTGTCTAAAAAATAAAGTCGATCTCCATTTATTGATCACGCTTGACTCTACTAGGATCTAATAGAGGAGGAGAGCAGACATGAATATCTTACAAAAAATATTCCATATAAGACTGAATTTATTTGTATCTCCAGCGACACCATCAGAAGCATACAATCGGAACGCTCGCAACGCGGTTGGCGCGCTCGACGGGCGCGGTCTGGTCGCCGTGATCAAGCGCCAGGTGCCGCTGGCCGGACAGCTGAACCACGAGCTGGCCTGGGGGCAAGGCTGGGGCTGGGTCACCCTGCCAAACGGCGTGTGGAGTGGAAGTTAGTATTATTGTGTAGCTAGAATAAGATGGTTTAGTGATAGGTTCTGTGCGTATAAAAAGTGTACAACATTATTTGACATTGATCCTGGATTTGTAAGTTGTAACGTCATAGAAATGAAAATGCGAAAATTCTTTAAAATATTGTGCCTGCTAAAAAAATACTAAGAAATTAGAGAAAATAACTACAAAAAATTCATTCCAAAAACAACACCCATAACTCAAACTAAAAAAATGAACAAGTAGCCATCAGTATGCAAAAGATTAGTATCTAAACTCATATTGTTTACATTCCAGGACTAACATGGTCGCAAGACGGGGAAGACTTCGCGCTCCACGCGATGCCCATCATGCACCACACTAACGTCTCTGAAGCCTGCTCCATGCTGGACGGCGTCACGGCCTACGAGTGCTCTGCGTATGAACAGGCGCTAGCGGAGTACGACGACACTGCCACCACCTCTGATGACTGGGACTTCGGAGTAGACTGCGGGGACTTCATGATGTAGACTGAATTCGAATTGATGCAATAATTTCGCGTTCTGGCTCTACTTTACGAACGGTTTTGGTAGATGAGGTAGATGCTAAATCTTCGATGCTGAAAGTAGACTTGGTAGGCGGTTCGTATAGCAGAGCAGAATTGCGTATATTTATGTTGTATTTCAAATTTTCTTTCATCGTGAAAGTGTCAAAACATTCCTTTAAACTGCTAAGCAGTGTTTTATGTGGTTTTATCTATTCGACATTACTCCTTCGTTTTTATTTTAATTGATCAACATTGAGAGTGCTGGTCACAATCCTTGAATTACACTGATGTGCCAATTATCTAATGATTAATATTGAAGAGCGTCTTATGAATTTTATACAATGACCCTTTATGGTTAAAGTGAGAGAGTTATATATTAACCGATGGACGAATTATGGATCGGTCGTATTTTCAGTAATAGTTGCATGCTCTTTAGCTAACTGTGTTGTCATAGAGATGTGTTTAGACGATAAAACTAGATTTTCGTATTCTGCTCTACGGTCTACGACACTGTAGGTTATCAATTGTCTTAGCCATAGACCTCTTTAAGCACTGTAGACGTTTCTACGAACCCCGTATTTGGTAGTCGGAACATTAAGTGCAAGTCTATACATCTTCCTTTTTATACGTTTTGTACGGTTTGATGTTGAATAAATAAATGATTTTGAGTTATTTATGTACCTTCAGGAATGAATCCCTCAATAACGATAAACTTTTTTGAATATTTTATGAAACACGTATCCAGGGTAATGAGTCTGCATATTCCCAATGAATTTTAATATTCAACACATTCGTACGATAATCGCACAAAATCAAATTGAATTGCAAACATCTAATTAATATTTTTTATTTTTATAGAATAAGTGACTTGCTTGATCCCTGATAACACCAATTATAAGGATTAGAATTTAAATGAAAGATCTAAGTATTTTAGACGTAAGTAATCGATGTTAGGATGTAGTGAATGTGGTCGGTAGAATCCCTCCATTACCCCAATAATACGGTCGGTACTAAAAATATATTAAATCGCTAAATGACTAACATTAAGAAGCGATATAAAGGCTAAGCATTCGATGCAAACGAACCAAACTATCGAGCAAACGGAGTCCTATGGTTATAGACCAAAAAGTTTACACGAGGAAAAATCATTCCACGACCTCTAGAACCTAATTATAGTTAGGGTCTTAGTACAATTATTGATGAAATTGTATAACTAGTCGCTAAAATCTTCCGACCTACCCAAAGACTGCCTAACGTACGTTACCTGTACAGTGTACATGCGTGTGTTGTAATGGCGTGGAAACCTCGGTTAGTTCCCCTGCCCTGCCATTTACATTGCAGACATTATTATAGACGCACAAATTAATTATAATATGCATAATTTTCATCGTTTTTCTATTCAGAATTACAGCTCTTTTAAACAAAAAATTGATCTATGACGTTTTTCGGGATTTTTCAATATTAATATACTTTTGATTTGGCGTAACAACCGTAAATAAAATCAATTATTGCAAAACAAACATCATTAACTTCGAACCATGATTTGTCTAAATAATGCTGCAATGTAGAATTAGATGTTGTAGGAAATTATTAAGTATTCATTATTATAGAAAATTAAAAAGTTGAGTCTTACGTGAATAAAGGTAATAATATGTCTCAATTATTTTCTACAATTCTTCTTATATTTTCGATAATTCTGCAGCTTATGTAATTTTTGTTCTCTTATTTCTTTAAAAATATTTTATTTACCTATGTATACGTGTACTCTGAACTACTAATATTGGTAAAAAAATTTGACGCTGGTATCGTCGAGAAAGTTATATTTATATAGTGATACGATATTTTTGTATGACGCTTACCTGTAAATTATCATTTTTAATTTTATCGCGTTTTAAATGGGAATATACCTAATCAAAATAGTATTAATATGTTCTTAGTATGTTACTCATGCAATACGTCTTGCTGATAACAAAATTCTGGTAATCTATGAATCTACAAAACGATATACTATGAACATATTTATAACTATAACATCAATTGATTTTATCTGTTTATTTTGTGCAACTCAGCTGCTGAACAATTCAGTCATCACCTCGCATGAAAAATATTATGTTTTATTCGGATTTTTATTTTGAATACTTTCAAAATTGTATTTTTTATACAGCGATATATATTTTAGGCGCACACTAAGCGTTTAAATTATTTTGTCTATGAAAATTTATATTTTATGTTTGTCATTTTTAAATTGCTTACAAATAAATAAAATATGTTATGTGTCAAAATAAATTACTTTGTGGCAATAATATAATGAAGTAAGTCATGGTATTAAGTACCTTTTTGTTCTTGTTTAGTATGTTACAACTTACAATGATTACTTATCATATTGTAGCAGTACAAATTACCTATAGATTGTTATTTTAAACCAACGTCTGTTTTAAAAAAGTTTGTATTATTATTGTATTTTGAATGCAGGCTCGATACCCGGTATATAACTTGGTATCGATACTCAGTATGATAATTCCAATAACATGAATTTTTTTTATCTGGAAATATAATAGATAAATATTTGAGTTGCTATATTCATAATAATATATGTACGTATATTTTCAGGTATTATACAAATTACCTATGTTTAAAACTTTAATGTATGCAATAAGGAAAGAGCATTAATATTAACTGGTGATTATGACATCGATTGCAAGTAGTGGTCTTAGGTGTAACACGTAGTGCACATTGCACGAAATTGCACTTAGAGAAGTGTGAAAAGAGTAAAGATTCCTAAATGCACTTTAGGAAGTGTGTTCTTCGGAGTGCGGCAATTTGCCTTGCCTTGCATGCTAAGGAATAAAAAAGGTCGTCGAATGTTACCGATTTTTAAGTGTATTTTTAGGAATTTGACATTTGTAGAGTAGGTATAAAATATAAATATAAATCAAAGTATAAAGCAATTCATATTATATTCCTTATTATATTTTAAATGTTGAGATCTAGAAAAATATGTCGTGATCATGGACGTATAAAAAAAGACGGACGGTATATCGCCTAAACATTGAGTGAAGCCTAGTAATGGCGGCGAAACATCCATGTGTGTGTGTGCCATGTTGCCATGGCAACAGCTGTCCTGATGACAATGGCGGCTGTATTTTTTTCTATAAATTTTGCCTTAATAATTTTGTCATTAAAACATAAAAGAAATAACTTGCTTCCCTGTGGAATGTAATCCCTTGTGTTTTGTTATTTAAAATTGTACTGTTGCGACACCATTTAACCACGCAAGACGGCATTTTAAATATTTTTTGTGAAACAGTGACGCAGTTAATCAGTCGGTAGTTCACGACGTAATGGCGGCCGACTAGCTTACTATGGTGAGAGTGTGTGCGTGTTTATTGTCTTTACACGATCGCTAGCTTACTATGGTGGCTTCACGTTGTTTGTTCGTAATACGGCGTCCGTCTTTTTTTATACGTCCATGGTCGTGATATTTATAATTTATCGGATACTTTTTACGTGTCACTCTTTATCGTATTTTTAACAATTTTTAAGAGGATTATTTGAATAAATGTGTCTCTTGTTGTGATGATTAATGGATTTCGGCATTATCAATAATGTATTTTGTATTAAAACCCTATTTTTTAGGTCATAAAGCAATAAATATACCTATATTATATTCTTCTGCAAACGTTTGAAAACATACGAATGAACGACGTCATTCCCTAATTCCGGCGTGTCTATAGATTAAATAAATCTGTATAATCTGTTCCCTTACAGTTCTTTTATATATAATCTGTATTCATCGTCGCAATGTGCACTTGTGTGAAATAAATGACAAATAAATCGCGTAGGTATGTAGCTAAGATGTGTCACGTGTGTTCCAATCGGCATTATAGTGACGTTCACGTATTGAATGTTTGTATGTAACTTTTATAAAATAAATACCTTAACGGTGTACTGATTGTTTCATTTCTCCTTTAGGGGTGGTGCCAGAATGGTTAGAGCCACTAAAATCATTATAATTAACAAACAATTTTATTAAAAGTATAGAGTAAAAACTAAAAAGTTAAAGAAATTATGCTTGCCATTTTTGTCATCAACATCAACTTAAAACTGCTTTAGGTACTTATATTATACTAGCTGCTCCCCGCGCGGTTTCATCCCCGTGGCTCCACTCCTGTTGGTCGTAGCGTGATGATATATAGCCTATAACCTTCCTCGATAAATGGGCTATCTAACACCGAAAGAATTTTTGAAATCGGACCAGTAGTTCCCGAGATTAGCGCGTTCAAACAAACAAACAAACAAACTCTTCAGCTTTATAATATTAGTATAGATGTAATTTTCTATTGATCTCAAACAAAACAAAAATATATCACAAGAATTTAGATAAAATATCTAATAATATTTTGTTACAACAACAATACCACAATACGGTGGTATAACAATACTAATTTATACGAAATGAACTACTCTTTCAAAATTTTATAATGTGAAAACATATTTTAATAAAAACAAAAGCTTTTCATATTAAATCTGCCATAATAATGTTGCGTAACATTTTCATTAAGCCCACATTAAACTTACATAGTGCATGAAACTTGAACTACTAAGAGCCTGCCGTTCAACAATAATGGGCTGAAAATTGCAGAAACGCAGGAAAATAATTTATTCATAACTAAATGGTTTTGAAAACGTTGAAGTATTTTGTAACTTTATTAAAATACTTACCTAATTAAATTGTGTTAGCAGTAGCAACTTATAGCAGCATCTTTAAGCAGAAGGCTAAATATTTTTACAACAATAACGTTTCCTTCAATTTTTTATAGGGAATTATGCATGATGTATTAAATCAGCTTTTTACTTACTACAATCTTCATCTTTACTATAATAATTATAATATAAATCATCAATGGGAAACAAAGTGAAGAAAAAAGTCGTAAAATATGCTGTGGGAAACACGAACAAGCGCCGCCACATGTCACATATTTAATCACATACTTTTTCTTTTTATATCTTCCATTATTATTTTCACTCTACAAGACTACAAAATAAGCTTCAATAAGATTTTGTAATAATGATTTCTTACTTATAGGTACTAACAAACTATAAGTGAATTAAAATATAGGTACCTAACTTTAAGGAATAATAGATATTGAAAGTTATCGAATTTATTAGGATTTTTTAATAAATTAATCTTACAAAGCATCGATTAACATAATATGAAATTATAGTATTAATCTCTCACGCGTCCTACTATAACATACTGATTTAGTTACGAGCAAATAATGTACGTAGGACGCGTGAAGCTTTAATGAGCAGATTTAATTAAATATAAGAATCATATTCATTCAATTTATATTCACGCATTTAGATGTAGGTATTTAGCTTCTATAATAATATACAGAAAAATTTACATAATGCAGTATAATATGTACTACAATCACTGTACTCTAGCATAACATAATTAAAGCGCCACTAAGCTATCAACTCAATTTGCGATACTCGTTACAAAGCTCTTCATGACTCCAAGCATTGCATAAAATGCAGTTAAATTACTTAGCGCTTGAATGTGGGCGGCTCCACCGCGCCATCTCTCGACGATTCGCTTCGTAAGCACGACATAACAGCTGTGAGCCGACTGTCTGAGTCGCTTGGCGACCGCTGACTTGTTTAATCGGTGTCACGAGTGTGTTTCCAAAGCCATTTTAATTTAAAAAAAAGAACTTTAATAATCTGCGCGCGTTCGAAATTAAAAAATAAAAATTGTCAATTCGCGGCAACCGAGGCGACATATTCGAATTGTTCATGTGTCAAAATTTGTAAATAAATGTGTTTTGATAAATCGCGTGTGATCGTTTTATTTGCGGAGAATTATTTTTATTAGTTATACAATAACAATATACAGTTTTTGATACGTGTGTTGATATTATAATAGAGGAGAGTCATGGAAAAAACTGGAGGCTCGCGGTTACTGCAGATGCAGGTGAGCTTTGTAGCTTTGGTAAATAAATAAATTATTATGTAAGTATAGGTAAAGATAATATTATAATACGTTTAGGTAAACAATTTATAAATAAAATTTAACAAAAATGTTTGAAGAATAGTATGGTTGTAGAATTTAAATAGGAAATAAGAAATGCTCTACATTTATAAATAAGTAAGTACATAAAACTTAAACATATAATATTCGATACTTATGTACATTACAGGAAACAGACATATATATTATTATTATTATCCTTGTTTCCTTCAAACAATTGGTTATACCAACGTAGTTTTCATATAAGTAATATTATGTTCGGTTTATTATACAATCATAAGTCTTAAAGCCTTTACGTAACATAACTGAACTATTTGAGGTCTGTTTATTTTATTTTAAATAGTAAATAAGCTTTAGATTTTAATAATTAACAATTATAGAAACTCTACAATACTTACTCCGAAGTGAATTATTTAAATATAAACAAGACATTCCAACTTCTCTTCTTCAATGTATGACTCTACATACTAAAGAACGACTCTAAATACGTGAAAAAGGTTTACAATGAAATACCATGGAAATACCTATTAAAGATACTAAGTAGGTTTTCAATTTAAATTTGTCATTAGATATATATGTTATCTATATTTAGGTATTACCACAGATTAAAATATATAGACCTAGACAAGGACAATGTTGAATATCAGTATACCTACTGATATTCAACATTTTCCTTTTCGTAATTTTTTTTTTGTTAATTTTAACACTTGTAAATTATAAAGTATAAATTAATTTTAATAATAAATATAAGCTCTCATTTACCTCAATACAAACCTTTCAGATATGTGTCAGAGTAAAATCTTGTAATAATAATTATTAATATCTTTACACTACAAGCATTCCAATATAATCACAAGCAGTTATTTTTTTAAACTGCAAAATTCGTTACAAGTTTCGCAAACATTCTATCCTTATCACACCACAATATTCTCCCATTAGTTTGAAAGGGAACGGAAGATGCAAACCGATTTCTATTCAAAGAATCTCGCGAACTGAACCTTGACCTCGGTCATTTCGTTCATTTATTTATTATTTACTCGCTCATTGGAACCGCATGGCGTGTAAAGTAAGCATTTTTTGCAAATATAACAAACATTTATACATTGGAAGTAAATAACAGAAAAACTCGGTTCTATTTATAACAAATTACATATTACGATTAGGTTTATATAGGTTATATAGGTTTATATATTGCTCTACTAACTTCTCAAAATTATAGGTTTCCAATATTTTTATTTTCTTTTTACATAA
Organism: Colias nastes; assembly: GCA_907164665.1. Classification (NCBI taxonomy): domain Eukaryota; kingdom Metazoa; phylum Arthropoda; class Insecta; order Lepidoptera; family Pieridae; genus Colias; species Colias nastes. Next base: position 9,650 of record CAJQZM010035637.1, on the reverse strand, counting down.
ATTAATCAGATACCCAATAATATAGCTCTACCATTAGATTTCTTTAAGTTGTTCTGGGTAATGCTGAGTTAGTAGAGACTTCATGTACTTACTAACTAGTCATAATTTCTGCTTTTCATTTTGCACATTTACATAAAAATGATACTTGTTGCCGTTATTGCTGAGTCAAGAGAAAGGCTATTATAGCCTATTAATGTTCTCTATAATAGCGTTACAGAGAATGGCTTGAGCTCTAAATCCTTGAAGCCATATTAGATTTTTTCACACCATCGGTCAAAGGTTGTTGAACCGAATCAGTAATCATCAGAGTACTGTAACGGACATATGCGAAACTTTATACCTACATTATTACAAACATTGGGAATTCTGCACAGCTTAATTATCTTACTATTAGTTGAAAATTAATTGCAGCAATGTATTCGCATTTTAAGGCAAAAAATAAAAAAGCAGTTATTAAGCGTAGTTAGGTACTTGTATAAAATTAAATTTACCCAAATAACAGTTTACTATTAGGTACCCACTTTATCACGCACCCACTTTTAATATAACAAAAATAATGGAAATAAATAGACAAAGGATGAAAATTGGTAAATGTACTCAATCTAGCCATCTATAATTTACTCATCCCCTTAATCATGTCGGAGTTACATGAACATTTGACCTAACCGAATTCACCAGAATTTCAATGCTTTCCAAATGTGCATAAATTATCCTACCATTACAAAAAATTACAAAGTAAGACGAAGGAAACGGAAAGGCTAATGACCGTTTTGTTACTGTACATTGTCGACAATGGTCTTTTGCAATTCAAAATTTCCGACTTGCAACACTAGGTACAATAAATTGCAAGGGTCCTGAAATCAGCTACTATTCCACATGGTAGGTAATTGTTTCATTAATGTATTAGATAAACTTGTGAGTTAATAAAGAGAAAGTTATTCCTAAAAACGTTGGCTTCTTGGATAACATTGATAAGATTATCGTATACCGATAAATATGTTATCTGAATTATAATCTGAATCTTCATATCGGCTCTACCGATAAGTTATAGCATCGAATTTTCCGATTACTGCATTTTCATAGACGCTTTCTACGCATAGAGGTACAATTTTGATTTGTGTGCCGTATATAGGTGTAACTTCTGCGCAGATTTAAGTTCTTGATATCCGAAAACCTGATCAGCTAATAAACATTAATATTTATGCTGTAATGCTCAAAGAGATTTGTCAAAAATGTTTTCCAGACGCTTCAAAAACATAATTTCATTATTAATCAATAAATTAAAGTTACACAATAATATAAAACGTATAAATGTTTACATCACGAGGGTGGAAACATTGGTAATCCGTAATAACATAATGGGGGACGTGTCATCGCGACACGTTGGCCCACTTCCCTCGGTCGATAACTTGACAATGCTGCAATTCGGGTCACAGTATTGGAAATAACGGTTTAACCTCTATTGGCGATTAATTCGAAAGAGGGATTAAAAGGACAGAGGGTTTTACAAGCTGAAACTGTACTATGGATATGTTTATATCAAATGAAGTAGGATGTAAAGCCTCGTATGTATTTTTATGGAATTAAAAACAAAAGCCTCGTATGCTAATTTCAAGTTTTATAGATTCTGTACCTCAAAATGAAAAACCGAGGATGATGTTATTTATTAAGAACTATCGGTTCGCCCCGGCTTCGCCCGTGGAACATGTTAACCTTTGCTCTCCATAAGGACCATCCTCGTAAAAAAGAATTAACGAAATCGGTTCAGCCGTTCTCGAGTTATGCGCTTACCAACACATTTTACGATTTATCTTAAAGATTTGACAAATTATATTATTATTTTATAAATATAATACCTGCACATTTTCCCTAAAGCATGATAATTTTAATAAGACGATCATATTAACCGGAAGGCATTGAACTACTCTAAACGCTAACAATAATAACATAGCCTGGAGCCTGTATTATTAGTTATTATAATTTATCGCTAAGAAAGTATAGACTAGTCTAGGCGATGGTTCGAGAAATAGGCTCTAATATTTCAAATCCTGTTTAGTTCCTAATAACTACTGTTTTCATAGAAGCAATAGATTACATAGTAACAAAATCGTATTAAAGAATCCTAGAGCCTATACTTAGTGTGAAAGGATTTAAAGATAAAGCCTCCTCAAGTTTTAAGTAAAATCCAAATGCCGATAATTAAACTGTATAATAATAATTAATAAGACTGTATAATAATTATATTTAGTCAGTATTTCCTTTTAAGTAATATCCAACGTAATTTCTTTAGTGAAATCAAGTAATTAACCAGAATTCGACGTGTTACGTAGAAATTGAGTATTGAGCTTTACGACCATGTATTATGAGCATGATAATATTTCATAAAGTTATTTAATCGTACTGAGCTTTCGAGGTGCGGTGGTGAGGTAACTATCGTAAAAATATGACTTGTGTGAATGCCCTTATTCGCGACGCTTATCGTATACACGCAAAAGTCGGCTACATTTCACAGTAAATGATGTAATGGGCACGGTTTTAGTAAGTAAATTTAAAAACTACAATAAAATGTAGGTTATACACTTATACAGGTTTAACAGTATGAAATATTAATATTACCTATATTATACAGCGTAATGTAAGTTACAATAATTGTATTTGAATACGTATTAGGGAAACACAACACATTCATAATGTTAATACATATTACAAAAGCAATAAAAATATTAGTTAAAAAATATGTGGTGCCTCTGTTTTCCATAAATATGTATAATTTATATGAATATAAAATAGTCTTACCGCAATTTATTGAAATAAACGATATTCGCGAGCATATTTCCGCATTATAGCATAAAATGATAAATGCGAAATGATATTCAAGTACTTGACCCAAATGCATTGATATCGATTAGTGTACAGTGGACCTGTCTGTGCTTCAATAAGCCTTTTATAACTGTATCATTTTACGACACTATGAAATTTGAATGACAGCATGGAACTTCGCTGGAATTAAGGAAAACAAGGTTTATTTATCACATAATATTGTTATTGTTGTTCCGATTTATCCATACATAATACAATAATCCAACATTCCTAACTATGTACTCACAACAAACTTAGTTTTGAGGATGGATGAATGGATGTTTGTTACTCTTTCACGCAAATACTACTGAGCCGATTACAATAAAATTTGGTATGTAGGTAGCTATTTTCTAGTGTTTGATTTTAGGCGAGTATTAAACATTTAGAAATTAAAGACTTTTTAACGGATTTTAAACGCGATTTATTCATTATATTATTTTCCCGACGTTTCGAACATTTTGATCAACACATATATCGACACATATTAGGTATATATAGCGAACAAAAGAAAACTCCCATTAGGAAACTGATCACGTCGCAACATAAATCAAATCAATTTTTGTCATTGTATTTAAATGGTAAAAGCTTATAAAACACCACGCACGTCTATACCAAAATATCCTTGTATCTACTTATATGTGGAGGTCCGTGGGTGCTATCTGATCTGGTTTTTACGATTACTGCTTAAAATTGCAACAACCGCCTACGTACTTCTTCGAGTTCCTTTAACGAGCATATTTATTATTTAATAAATTATGCAATGGCAAGTCTTCTTTCCAACGCACAGGGATCATAATAATTTCTGATAGAGCTGTATTTTGATCTTGTTATGTTACTTTTTTTTACGTACCTAATTAATAAATGATAATAATTATTATACGATGTTACCTACGGCTATTTATTAATCATCCACTTTTCAATCATCCAGGGATATATTATTAAGTTAAATCTGTTTACTGTAAAAAAATAAAAAATGTAAACTACTTCGGATAAATGTTGGTATTAGGGAAGTGTTTGTCGTGAAGTACAACACACAAGCGAAGCCACGACTGAATACTTAATGCCAAATAAGCCTTGGATAATCTCAGTATGATTCCTTTGGTCCATTTCATATAAACTTTTCACATTAAGACCCACCAAGCAAACGCTATCAAAAGAAGGGTCAACGCATCATTGACATTGCCCTGTAGTGGCCGTGTCCTTACTAAGGTCCTATACGTGCAATCAATGCAGAACAATAGATTAAAAACAAAAGCATTATTATTGCAGTAGATATATGCAGTACAAAGTACCGAGGCGGAAAGTGGCGAGCCGTTCTGACTAATCGAGGAATGCGCCGTAATGGACACTTGAGTCAATAATGTTCCAAGTGAAGTAGAGTCGACTTAATTTATATTATCTTCAAAGTGTTCATTAGTTAGCCAGCCTTATCATACGCTGTTAGCCAAGCTTTATGAGTTTCCTAGCATATATTACAAAAGGGTATACCTAATGAGGTTAACTTGCGAGACGCGTAGTGACAGCGATTACTGATTATCTCTACAAAATATGATCTGGATTAAACTAGTATACAATTTAAATCCTTAACATTTCATAACAACACTTTGGTAGCAGGTGCCAATTACTCCATACATCGAACTAAAACCATGAATATAAAATGAAAAACATTTTGCCTTTCAGAGAAGCCAGTTCAAACAGTTTATGTTTTAAAAGGTTTTATAGAATCCGCCGCTCAATGCTTTTCATTAGTATATAAGGAATGCAGTAACACGCGTGATATAGTTTACTTAAATGGATGAAGTACATACTGCATTATCACACAATCTTTGAACAGATGTTCCGATGCAGTATTTATAAATTATTTATAATATGCAAGCATATTGGTAAATTATTTATTTTTTGTTTAAAGGATCACAGTGTGAAAGATATTGTGTAAATCAAGATATAATATCTTATAATATTAACAAGCATAATTATGAAAGTACACAAAACATCAAAGTAATGAATTATAAGTGAGCCTATAAATAAACCCGCTCCAAGTGTCTAGACACTGGAAAGATCAAATATAATAATGATGTTTATATACCATACCAATCCTTTCTCATTGAGCTACCAAAATCCTAATAATCCCTACCTAAATCAGGCACCAGTTAATAATCCTCGTAAATTCCTCATTTCCTTTCCTGGCTAATTTCCTTTCCTTTTCTTTCACAGATAGAAAGGACAAAGCGAATGGTAAAGTATTTTGTAATATAATTAAGATAGCTATGGATAATAAAGCCTTCAAATAATAATACACAAATAATAATATGTAAAGACCTTGTCATCTACGATGATCTTAATCGTATCTAAGTTTTGGAAGGTTCCACCAGCAACCTTTTTATCAAGCAATAGCTCAAATATTTATAAATTTTATAAGGGCTCTATCAAAAGCACTTTCGTAAAATAACATAGGTATCTACACTCTTTAAAAAATAAATGAAGAATCTCATTTTTTTTTTCATTTTTTTTAGCTTTTGTACAATTACAATGGTCAATACCTAAGTTTAAATACAAAAGGCAAGCGAACTGTTTCCTTAAAACTAATGCGCTAAATTGCCACATTCAATTTAAATTTTTCACATCTTGCCTTTGCTGAATATATTGAGCTCGTTATTCAATCGCAGCAAATTGATATAAATAACAGTTCAATACTGAAAGGACCAATTAAGGTCCACGAATGTAATTGACGAAGCGGTATTACTTTACTTGACACACTATTCATTATTTATACATTGACCTCATATGAGGAACATGTAATTATGGTAGAATACAAATTAGGGCTTTACGATTTTTTTGTTTTTGGTTGAAAGATCATGGATTTTGAATGACGTGTTTTTAAATCTAGCTGCTGAAACGCGAAATCGAACCAAGATGAAGATTTTACGTAAATAATTCAAACCTTTGCTAAATACCAATCATCAATTATAAAAATTTATTTTAAATTTATTCTTGTGTTCCTAGATCAATAAAACACTGTAAATGTTGGTTCAAACTCATTTCCACGCTTACTACCTTATACCTAACTATCTAGTACGACACGTTTTTTTTTTTTAATTCCTGCATTGACATGAAAATCGCGTTTCAACCGTCCATATATTAAATTTAGATACCATAATATAGGACACGGTTTGTAGATTAACGGGCACGATATACAGGCTAATCTACGTGCTCTACATTATATTTTTCGACACGTGAACAATGATATATATTTTTATTTCTAGAGCTGTAGGTCCATTAAATGCACATGACTCAAATGCTCATAGAGTCAAATTATTATCCTTAACTTAGAAGGTCATGTGGAAAGATTGTGTTATTAAACTCTATAAACTTTACGAATAATTAATTTCTGGCGCAAATATATCATAATAACTGCTCAAAATAGGTACATTTTCATCCGAGAGGTGTCCATTACAAGATCCTTAGACCACTCCGGTTTGTCCTTAGGAAAGCAAACCAGTCGTTGTATCAACCGCCATCTTAATGACGTCAATAACGCGCAAACCGTGACGAAGTGAGGGTCCACAGACAGACACCTCACACCACTGTCCACTGATGAGTACATTGCGACGATCATTTGATACTTTGTTGGGGGAAGGTCAACTTCTTCTCATTCTCATTAAGTAACAACAAAGGAATGTTACTTTGTATTAATGCTAAATATTAACTGAGAATTCTATGGAATAATTTAGTAAGCAAAGACTGCGTACTACTAGCTCCATTCTGCACTAGCTTTTACTTTTTGGTAATTTAAAATCGAAAGTACTCACAACTCACAACAATTAAGATCCGACTAAGTCGACATACGGAAGCCATATTTAGTGTTGGCGTACAATGAGACCAAATTAACGAAAGTGCTGACGTCACAAACGTCCTACAAGGAAGCGATCATGAGTCAATAGCGTTGAGTGAACATTTATGGATTTGCATCTAGCTGCGTAGGCGAACAATATGCCTTAGATCATTATCATAAAGCTCATCTCTCATTGCTCAGTCAGCGAAGAGCGCAATGATGCCAAAGGCCAAGATTTCCAAGCATAATATTGGAAAGTTAGAAAGTAAGGATTGCACCGTTGAAATATTTATTCCAAGCGAAATTTAAATAGCGAGCGCAGTGAGATTTACTGAAATGTACGATTTATTTTTAAAGAGTTTATTTCAAAATTCTTGTTGCGCGGGTTTGTTATGAAATGTTTATAAGGACCCAATTATAACTTCTATATATGTACCTACTTACATTATATTATGTACATACAACTTGGCTTGGCGTTGTACTTCGAAACTTCCATCATTGTCGAGAACACATTTTATAACACAAAAGGCTCTATTGGCATTCTTATCATTATTATCATTGATTCTATAACTTAATTATGTGCGATTTTCACAGCTATCTTAATCATATTATTATAATTCCCCACTTCACCCTTGACTCAGTGACATTACAATTAATAATACAATACGCGAAGATTTATTTTAATATTATTGTAGGTACCTACATGAGAAACACGATAACTCCATCAGGTTCCCATTTAGCGGTTCGGACGTTTATTTAATCGATCCATTGTCAATCCACAAGAAACAAGCAATTTGTCCCATCATTGTTTACTTTCAATATGGCTCATATTGCCAATCTCGGATCTCCCTTTTGAAACCATCCTTAACACTTCTGCATAAGTTCTATTTTAGAATGTTGCGAATGTTATGTATATTCACTTGCAAAATATAAAAACCGATGTTGCAATAACAGGGTCAAGTTAACGGTAAGTCACTCGCAGCCCGCAGGTCATGGTTTATTAATGGCGTGACATTGGTTGCCACGTGCTCCGTTGCATAGGAACGGAAAAACAAACAAAACTTCGAACCATAAGTTCTGTAACTTGAATCATTCATTCAGTATGTCTTAGTTGTTTATTTCGAAATCAGTTTGGTTCGAAAATAATGTCGGTTTTTTGAGGATTCTGCATAATTTGGATAATTAATCTAGAGGCATTTTTCGAAAGCTTTATAGCGAATTGTTCTTTTCTTGTTCAAATAAATTTAACGATTTGCTATAAAGTTATGGAAACAAGTTATTCAAGATCTTTGGATCATGTGAACTGGTGGAACCCGGAACATTGGAAGTCGCGTCGCCTTAAAACTATGTCTTCGTCGTCGTTAGACATTGCTGATCCTACGGAGATAAGAAACGGTTGGCTCACTCTAAAAGAGTCAAAGGTGAGATTAGTTATCAATCAATGCCCAGAAATATATTTTTCATGAGGAACTTGATAAATTTCAACATTTTTTTGGTAGAAATCAAACGGTATCATATTACCTACGTTTAGTCCACTATCATCAGAAATGAGAAATCTGGGAGATACAGAATTTCAGTTGTGTCTGGAATCACATCGTGCTTGCGCTACATTTCTAAACTAATACTGGAATTCAACTGCACCTCACTGATCCGTATACCATATAAGATTTCAAGTATAATCAATCCTTTAAAATCAGCCTTTACACTCAAAAAAGAACCCCAATGTGTTTATCCACACACCGAAACAACCAAAGATTCCATGTTAAGTTAGTCAGCGAACGTAGGCGATCGTGTGTTACATCACACGCTTAGCATACGACCTCGTGAGTCACGCTCCATGCTGAATGCGAAACTAGTTTGCAAATTGTGACCAATGGTGTTAACTTCGCAGAACTTTAATGCACTTGCGATCTTGCAGAATCAAGAAGAGATAGAGCGGTAGTGATTCCACGGGCTCTCGACAAATGTAAAGAAAATATTAATAGATGAGATGAGATCTATGTATGTAGTTTCAAAAGTAATCTTATGCACGAATGAAAATTAAAGAATACAACCAGACTTCTGAAAGATATGATTAATGTGCCAAGACTGGGAGATGAAGTTTCCTTTGTTCAAAAAGTTCCGGACTTGACATTCAATTATCTGTAGAGAAATGTACTCTGTTACATAATACCTTTACCGCTGCATTATCAAAATCGCGATAACATTAAAGATTCAAGCAAGACTCGTTTCTATCTGCAGTAAGGTCGTTGACAGACGATGAGTCACACACGACCAAGTGTGAGCTTCCCATATATGGCTTTTGTTCACGAGACCGCTTGCCTTGACGTATATAATATGGAAATTAATTATATGACAAAGTTGTCTAAACAAACATGCAAAGTAGATAAAATATTAAAAAGGCTCAAACACATCGCACATTTGGCCTTTGTCAGGATACTGTTTTTACTTCCTTGAGTACTTATATAATATGAAATAAATAAATCGTTCAGTTTCTACTAAATAGACTTGTCATTATATTATTGTTTATAATCAGACACACGCACCTAATATACATACTCATTACATGTATTTTGCTAAAGAGTGTAAATTATAGTTAAAATTTGCATCTCCCAAAAATATTTTACAAATAAATCAAAATCAGATTATAATTTTTTTTTACATTTAATTAAATTATCAAGGTCAAAATGAATAGGTAAATCTATTTTAAAATTAATTCGATAATTGCAAATGACCTTGTATTGTTTGTAAATATCATATCACATCGATTGTCCACCTACGATGCTTCAAACGACTTATTTGAATAGTCACTAGTTCCTTTTATTGTTAGAGACATAATATTGATCGATTGATTTATGTTAACGCGTAATACAATTTAAACCTCGATAATATGCGAACTTTCAATTAAAAACAACAATGATTTTGTGCTTTTTTATAACATAGAGCTAGAGCTAGAGCA
>CAJQZM010035636.1:0-20412 GCA_907164665.1 Colias nastes | reverse complement strand
TTTTTTTTTTTTTTTTTTTTTTTTTTTTATTGACGATAGGGAAGAGCTTGACCACAATCTCGCCTGATGTTAAGCTGAGATGTGGTCTAAGATGGTACGCGCTTCCCTAGAAGGTACCTGTTCACTCTACGCTTGAAGACCCCCATATTGTACTCGTCGGGGAACACAGACTCAGGAAGCAGATAAAATATAATTAATATTAAACCAATTGACTAGTCACTTTGCATCTAATAATTTGCTGCACACCAAACAGTTTGGTTTCACAAAGGGGCGCTCAACCACAGATGCTGGAGTTGCACTACTAACACATATATATAAGGCATGGGAAAACTCAAAAAATGCTTTGGGGATATTTTGTGACCTCTCCAAGGCATTTGACTGCGTTGAACATTGTACTTTATTGCGTAAACTTAATCACTATGGGATTAAAGGACAAGCTCAGAACCTCATAGCCTCATACCTGCATGATAGGATACAAACTGTAGTTGTTAATGGAGAACGTTCTAGCGGTGCGTCAATTAACATTGGTGTTCCACAGGGATCTATTTTAGGACCCTTCTTGTTCTTGGTATATATCAATGATCTACCTTATTATTTACAGGATAGGTGTGAAATATTTCTGTTTGCAGATGATACCTCATTAATATTTAATGTGGATAGGCATGACCCAAATGTTGACGAAGTGAACAGTGCTCTTTTACACATATCCGACTGGTTTACTGCTAATAATTTATTATTAAATGCCAAAAAAACAACTTGTGTTGAATTTTTACTACCAAACGTTAAAAAGTTAAGCAGAAATATTACCTTGAACGGGGAGGTATTACACCCTACAGAATCGACTGTATTTCTTGGGTTAACATTGGACGAGAAACTACAGTGGGGAGCCCATGTCAACACCGCTGCAGGTAAGCTCAGTTCAGCAGCATATGCAGTCCGAAAAATAAGGCATCTCACCGATGAAGATACAGCTAGATTGGTTTATTTCAGCTACTTTCATAGTATTATGTCCTATGGAATTCTACTATGGGGCAGGGCAGCAGATATAGAAACTATATTTATCTTACAGAAAAGAGCCATTCGTTCTATATATAATTTACGTGCTCGGGACTCACTAAGAGATCTCTTTAAGAATACTGGTATCCTTACTGTACCATCACAGTAGGTATATATTTAATAATATTTTGCATGTACACAAAAACGCCGACTTACACACAAGAGTAGGAGATAGACACTGTTATGGCACAAGGAACAGAAATAGAATTGAAATGCCATTTTTCCGATTAGCTAAAGTTAAAAATTCATTTATGGGTCAAGGTATACGCTTTTACAATAGAATTCCTCATAATATTAAAGAGTTTAGTAGTTCTAAATTTAAAACTTATATAAAAAATGTACTAGTTCAGAGAGCGTACTACAGTATTCAGGAATATATGGACGATAAAAACCCATGGAGGGTTGTCGCGTAAAAACCACAGGACAGTTCTTTGGCATGTTATTATAATATATGTTGTTACATATGTATTTTGTAAAATTGTAAAACTGACATGATTTAAAAGAGCAACTATGGAGTTTCTTGCCGGTTCTTCTCCGTAGATACTGCTTTCCGAATCGGTGGTAAATTTTAAAATATGTAATGACGTTTCAAAAGTGCTTCTCTAAGAAGTCTAATTGAATAAATAAATGTTTGAGTTTGAGTTTGAGTTTGAGTTTATGATTACCTATTTGTTTTTTTTTCCCATGCCATGCTTTATGTTTTCTTTGTGCGGTTAATGGTTATCCAAGCTTGACATCCACTAATTGTTTGTGACTAGTACGTTTACATAACATAATATATAGGCATATAGCAATCAATTTCTGTTCATTTAAAAATTCGAAATACTTTGTATAAAATTAAAATTAAATGACTCAAACATGTTTAATTGTTTAGTCTTTGTTTAGTCAAAATTTTTTGGCTCGTTTATGTAGCGACATCTGTAGGTGAATAGAATATATTGTAATTGTTTAAAGCGCCATCTTTCGATTACAACTTTAACTAATTAATAATGTCAGGTTATGTTGTTCATATTAATTTTAGCACACTAGATGGCGCTGTAAAGAAGTTTCATGAGTAAATATATAAAAAAAAAATCCTTATTAAACCCATCAAGAGATGGCGCCATCGGTCAGAAATTACATGAAAAACCACAAAAACCAATGACGATAATGTATGTATTATAATAAAATTTATATAAGTTATATTTAAAGTCGAAAACTTCAATAACCTCGTCATAGGGCTTTTTGATAGACACGCTCCGTTGCGACCTATTAAACTGAAACACCTGCCCGCTCCTTGGTTGACCGAGGAAATTAAAGTACTGTTAGCAGCAAAAGCCAAGGCTAAATCCAAGCTCAGATCTGACAATAGTGAGATACTTCGGGAAAAGTTCAAAAAAATTCGAAATCGTTGCAATACACTATGTAGAGATGCACAAAGACGCCATATTCACAAATCGGTCGAGGACGGCGACTCTGCTAAAGTTTGGAAATTCCTTAGATCCCTTGGTATTGGCAAATCCCCAAATAATTCCACCTTCATGCGTAAACTTGGATAGTCTCAATACGCATTTCTCCTCTCATGTTAACAATTTCGACGCTAATGTTAAACAGCGTACTTTAAATAGAATTACCTCTGACTCTGTTCCTTTGCATCCTCCGTTCAAGTTTAGTCAATTTTCTGATTGTGATGTTAAGAAGAACATATTAGCTAACTATCAGCTCAAAAGCTGTCGGCAGTGACTGCATTAGCCGTAATATGATCATTCCCATCCTAGATACTATTGTTCCCGTAATCACACATATCCTGAACTATTCAATTTCCTCACATACCTTTCCAAGTGCTTGGAAAAATGCTTTCATTATTCCTCTACCAAAACATTCTAAACCCTCTACGCTCACCGATTTCCGCCCCATATCTATCCTTCCATTCCTGTCAAAAGTCCTAGAGCGCTTAGTACAACAGCAGCTTAGCGTCTTCCTTAATAAGTATGATCTCCTTAATCCTTTCCAATCCGGTTTTCGTCCTGGTCATAGCACGGTTACTGCTCTAGTTAAAGTCACTGACGACATTCGCTTTCATTTGGATCAAAAACAGCTTACGCTACTAACATCTCTGGATTTTAGTAATTAATGCTTTTAATACAGTTGACCATGATATCCTTCTCAGCACGCTTAGTTCTCTTAACATATCTCCAACAGATATTGATTGGTTTCGTAGTTATCTACAGGAACGCCAGCAGCGTGTCCAAGTTGATAATTCTTTTTCCTCTTGGGCAGACGTTACTGCTGGTGTTCCGCAAGGCGGTGTGCTTTCTCCTCTTCTTTTTAGTTTATTTATTAATTCAATATCCCTCAACATCACTTCTCTCTATATCATATGTATGCCGACGACTTTCAAATTTATTGTCACACTTCGCTTGAAGACCTGCCGAATGCTATTTCTAAAATGAACGACGACGTATCCACTATTGTTGATTGGAGTTTTAGTCACGGCCTAAATGTAAACCCAAAAAAGACGCAAAGTATAATATGCGGTACGAAATACTTTGTATCCAAAATAGACTTTTCTACTTTGCCTAGGGTAATAAATAGGGCATGCACCCGGGTTTACCCGGTTCCGAAAAACCCGGGTAAACCCGGGTTTTTTGATGATCTTGAGAACCGGGTCTGAATAGTATGAAACCCGGTTCTCCCGGTTCCGACCAAAATATTAAAATATAAAGTATTATTTATATTTTGCTGCATTATTTTAGCAAATTTATTCTATCTGGCAACGTCAGACTCACGTGCATCGCGAATTTTCGTGCCACGCCTCAAGCGTGGCTCTGATTGGTTGTGTTTAACCTTAGATGCTATAAGTTTCCTACGGGTGTATTACCAAAAAAAAAATTAGGCTTCGAAAATGACAAAAATTAGGCTACTGAAATATTTTTATTAGATTTCTCGTGAATTTGAAAAGCTGTTGATTTTACTGTTTCATATAATGATCCAGTCATGTTTTTGTTTTTGGTATCAAGCTGAAATTTATATCGAATACTCAAGTCAAGGCATAAGGTGATTGGGTATGCTGATGACCTCGCATTGTTAGGTGAAACCCGCGATGAAGTGAGCGAAGCCGCGAGTATCTTGAAAGAAGAAGCGGAAAAGGTTGGACTAAAAATCAATGCCAACAAAACGGAATATCTCCACATGAAACGGTATAATACACGAGCTCAACGCCAAGACCTACAGGCTGGAGATACGACGTACAAAAGAGTTGCTAGTTTTAGATATCTGGGTTGCACTATAACTGACTCACATTCCAGGGAGGAAGAAATTAATATCCGTATCTAAAATACCCTGAAATGTGGTGCAGCCTTGCATAAGGTGCTCGCGTCCAGGCTTCTGAGCAAAAACACCAAATTGCGTATATACAAAACGGTCATAAGACCAATACTTATGTATGGGTGTGAAGCCTGGACCCTGACCCAGAACGAAGAACGCAAGCTTTTAGTCACCGAAAGAAGGCTTGCCGAGAGGATGGAAGCTGGAGAGTCCGAACAAATGCCGAACTAGAAAAACTAATGGCCGAGCCAAATATACTTGGAGAAATAAAAGCACAACGGCTCCGTTGGCTCGGTCATGTAGAACGAATGGGTGAGGAACGAGGACTGAAGAGGGCATACTTGAGGCGACCCCTGGGCCGACCGCCGGTTGGACGACCTAAGTATCGCTGGCGCGATCGAGTAGAGGTGGACCTGCGCGTGCTACGAGCCAATAATAATTGGCAAGAGACCGCTCAGGACCGGGGAAGATGGAGAGTTCTCGTCTCAGAGGCCAAGACCCACTTTGGGGTTTCAGCGCCAGAGGAGTAAGTAAGTAAGTACTCAAGTCTTCGGTCCCTTGATGCTGTGAATAAGTCAAACTCACAAGCCAACGCATCAAAAGATACAGCCGTAAATGCTGAAAATTTTCGCAAATTTCGACATTCGCATGGGACTCATAACCTACAGGGTACTCTCATGAACACAGAGCCTTTAAATTTGGTAAAAGTAACGTCTTATAACACAGATAAAGGAAAAATTGCTAGAAACATAAATTTTAAAGTTACAACATTATAAAAAATAGGTTTGTTCGGAGCCCTCGGAGCGCGAGTCCGACTCGCACTTGGCCGGTTTTTTGCTTTACAGTTTGCAGTTATTGAATGAGGTTTAAGTTTATATGTGATATTATGATAACAAGGTACTTTTATAAGACTGATAAATAAAGAGAAGTATTGAAATTTTGTTTCTTTATTAATTTAATAAAATAAGACACAAGCCGCGTAAAATAAAAGGCCCATCAGGTACTTTTACAGTTACTTTTGTTTAATTTCGTATTTTTTTTCCGAGGTATTATAAAAGAACCGGGTAACCCGGTTCTACCCGGTTCTGAGCTCGATTTGGAACCGGGTTTCAAAAACTTGGAACCGGACTCGGTTCTGCATGCCCTAGTAATAGTTAGTTGATGGGATTGCTATACCGTATAGTTCCGAAATTAAGTGTCTGGGGATTTGGATTGATTCGTGTCTATCTTGGAATCACCAAATAAAGGAGGTTCGTAGAAAGGTTTTTGCTGCTGCGGGTTCGCTCCGTCGCTTACGTAATTTTCTGCCGATACCGACTAAGATTGCGCTCGTCCAAACACTCCTTTTACCTATCATAGATTATGCTGATGCGTGCTATCCTGACCTCTACGAATACCACCTAGACTGCCTTGAGCGCCTTCAGAATTTCTGCATAAGATTTGTGTTTGGCTTGCACAAATACGATCACGTCTCCGAGTTTCGCACTAAGCTCAAATGGCTTCCCATCCGTCTTCGCCGAAATACTCATATCCTTCACCTCCTGTACTGTGTTCTGTTCGATCCGAGAACTCCGCGATACTTAAAAGAGAGATTTGAGTTCCTTGTGTCTAACGTCAACCCGACGCGTTCCTCTAATAAACATCGTCTAGCAATGCCACCGCATGTCAATCATGTTTACAACTCTTCGTTCACTGTGCGTCCCGTTAGACTGGAATGCTTTACCCTTAGACATAAGAGCAGCTCAATCTCTATCTACGTTCAAAAACTTACTGAAGCAATTTTATTTATCCAATTAGTCGGTAATTCATTATTTATTTTATTAGTCAATTGTGTCGGTATGCGTTTTCTATTTTATGTATGTATTTATATAATATTACTAGCTTTCCACCCGCGGCATCGCCCGCGCAGTCAAAGAAAAACCCGTTTAGTTCCCGTTCCCGTGGGATTTCCGGGATAAAACCTATCCTATGTCCTTTCTCGGGTATCAAAATATCTCTATACCAAATTTCATGAAAATTGGTTCAGTAGTTATGGCGTGATTGAGTAACAGACAGACAAACAGAGTTACTTTTGCATTTATAATATTAGTATGGATATGTATATGTTTATTTTCATATTGTAATATATATGTTTGTATCTATTTCTATAGTGATTATATTATGTATGTACATTATGTATGTATATATGTGTATGTTTATGTATATTTGTATGCTTTATATTAATATCTATTTATATATAGATTTTTATTTATTTATTTTTTTCTGTTTTTAGTGCACTTTGCCCTGTTTTTTATTACTTTTGCACTGCGTCTCCTTGTCCACCAGGTTGTCTGGAAGAGATCGCTGTCTGAGCGATAAGACCGCCTGTTGTGCTCTTTTATTAACAATGTATTGTGTCCTTACTTGTACTTTTCTCTGTGGTGCACAATAAAGTATTTTTATTTGTTTGTTGTTTGTTTGTTAAAGGCATACCTAAGTAATTAATAATTATACATTTAAGTTTATTTGAATTTAAAAATGAATATAGTGCAGTTTGAGTTTAAATGTAATATTGTGATTTGTGACTATAATAATATAATAATGTATTTGTCACCATAAAATTGTAAAAACCGATATATTTTAATCTAACTCGCGAGATTGTAATCTGCCGACAAACTGTGATTCGTAACATTTACTTGTAATTTAGCGCATTTTTCGTTAGCATATATAATAATGCGAATTCATCGCAGTTAGATATGTATTAATATTTAATACCGAAATTTACTTTTCCCATACGTCGCGTCCATGTCGCGTCGTGGTCGGTCAGGTGCCGTTTGAGATTCGACAGAGTCCCTTATTCGTGTCCTTTTAAATTATTCGAACTAAACCTACCCAACTTTTTACTATTTGGTTTGTGCAACTTTTCGTATCGAATACCCATTTCACAATAACGGTTTTACGTTGATAGATTACCTATAATTTACCGAAAAATAATGCATTCAATAATTTTTCTTTTTAAATAGGTACATATCTAGGTATATTTACAAAAAACTAAATCTAATTGTTTTGTTTCATAAAAATTAAAAACCAAACTCGTAAAATTTTACAGTAATATTTTAATGTTACTGTTCTACCTTCAGGTGGTTATCTATACTTATAATAAATCTGTAGAGAGGCCAATTCTGTACATGAAATATATTTTAAAAAAAACTATGAAGGGGTGATAAGGGATCGCTACTGATGCCAAAAATGCAATCAGTAAAATTTTTGTCTGTCTGTCTGTCTGTCTGTCTGTCTGTCTGTCTGTATATTCGTTATAGAAACAAAAACTACACGACGGATTTTAACGAAATTTGGCACAATTATTCTTCATACTCCTGGGCAGGTTATAGTATACTTTTTATTACGCTACGATCAATATGAGCAGAGCAGTGAAGGGAAATATTGGGAAAACGGGAGAAGTTACTCCATTTTTTAAGCTTCCGTCGCGTGTGCAGCCTTAATGGTAAAAGCTACATAGAAATCATGTACGACACAAATGTTCTTAAATTTATTACCTATTCAATAAAAAAAGAATCATGTAAATCGGTGTAGAAACACCAAAGTTATACATGAAATACGCTATAAGTCATCGCGCGTGAATACAGAATCATGCCATAAGGATTATTTTTGTGTATCAGTTGCCGCGTTCGACGCGCTTCGCGGTAATAATATACTAATATTATAAAGAGGAAAGGTTTGTAATTATGTATGTATGTATGGTTTTCACGCATAAACTACTGGACCGATTTCAAAAATTCTTTCACAATTTAGAAAGCTTCACTGAGCAACATAGGCTAGGTTTTATCCAGGAAATCCCACGGGAACGGGAACTATGCGGGTTTTTCTTTGAAAACGCGGGCGAAGCCGCAGGCGGAAAGCTAGTTAAAAAATAAAGGTCATTAATCTTACGAGAATGTTAATGTTTACTTAAATATTTTCCGTAAGACATGTAGGTACCTACTTACAAATATTTATTTCTTATTATAAAACGTAAACACGCGGCTTTTAATATAAATAAATTATTACGGGCAACCTTAGTATGTACTCTTATTTATTGTCATATAATTGTAAACGAATTGGAACTTTGATAAGCTCAACTCGCTAAATTCAGCCGTTTTGGAATTTGTACCTAGGTAGATAGGTACCTACGAATAACGATACCTGCGATAAGAATAGAATATAGATGAAAATATAATATATTATATAGATGAATCATGAAACCGTAATCCATGAATGATGAATGAATTCAATAGGTACTTAATGAAAATTTATTTATTGTAACTAACCTAAGAAGGTGGACTACAGGAAGTCATGCATACTTGGTAGGTATATGTTATAACTTAACACAGTATTACAATATATTTAGGAAATATATTGTAATACTGTGATAGTAATGTACCTACAAATTTCTTGAAAATATTACCTATACCGCTTTTTGGACCTTCATAGAGATCGGCATTATTTACCAACACGATAATATAAAAACGGATATAAAATCCTCCGGGCGGTTTAATTTGAAAATTATTATGAATCGAGAATTTAAAAAATTAAAATCCATATGGTGAAAGAGACAATATTATGAAGTCCAGCGGAATCTATTTATAAAGTTCGCGACCCCTAGAGGGGCGTTAGCGTTCATAACAATTATTATGACCCTCAACTCTGAATGTGTTAACAGATAACATCTGATGCAGAATCTAGTTGCAATTACGAGCGTGGTGACGAAACGTGGGTGTGTCACTTTCTTGCGAACTTGTGTGTAATGAAAACAAGATATCGAATCGCTGTTTTATTTACCTATTCTAAGTCTAAATATTTTCTGTGTAATTTCCGCAAATAGCCGCGAGGATAAAATAATATCAGTAATTTGTTGAGTCGCAAATGGTTCATAAATCGTAATACACATCACGCCTGCGGTAATGCGTCATTGGGTACCTAGGTACCTAATATATTTTTAATTTTTATCATTAATTAGAAATCTCAGCACGTGCGATGATTTTGTCAATTCCTATTATTTTCTCTTTTAGTGCGATGTAATAATATTTTAATGCTCTGTAGAGAAAATCATAATTACGAAAAAAAAACTAAAATCGTAAGTCTATTGCATAATAATATAGGAAATATTTTTCCACGTTTAGGTGCGCATTGATGGAATAATAATGATGGATTCAATATTAATTTATACATAGGTGTAAATAGGAGTAATCGGTCAATACTTTGAATACAATACACATTCAATATATTCATAAGGCCTTTCACCTTATTTACTCGATGAAAGGTAATTTTATTTACTTATATGGAGATAGGTATGTTACTATGTATTTTTTCGTATATACACCTATAACTTAAATGTACATAATAAACACATATATACAAATAATAAAGAGTTGTGTCTGTATTTTTTTTTCCGATTTTTCATGTGTTCAGATTTCTGTGGTACAACTATCTGCATCCTTTATTTTATTTTAAGATTACGAAATAACTAAATAATAGTCTTAAATTATGAAATATCGAACTAATCATAATAGATTATCCCCCTACACATGCCGAAAAGTAAAAATATCTATTGAAAATTATGTTTAAATTTACCGCCGTTGCAGTTGAATCAGTTGTCCAATGAAAAAAATTCATAAAGTCTGCTTAACCAATCAACGGACGATACGATGTGGTGTGATTTGAGGGCACGCGCTTCGCGGCTGATATTATTTTGCTTCGTAGCTTACTTTTGTTTTAACAAATTTTTACACGTTTATAATTAAAATATATGCAAGAACTTTAAAAATAAACATCGTCTTTATTCATCAATAAGCTTGAGATAACGACTGCTTCGAGATGCCACAACATAGCACGATAAACGCTTTTCGTACCCCGCATCGTATGATCGTGGCGTCATATAAAAGCCCAAGCACGCTCCCCACTTCTAGCCAAACGTCAAATCATACTCTAGTGTGCGGTCGTTTGTGTCTGGTGAAATCAGTCTTTTTCGCGACGTTTCGTAAGCTAGAGTTACTAGCGTTAGAGAAGTGAATAAAAATAAGGGCGTGTGTGTTCAGTGATATTTAAACAAACATAAATAATATAAGATGTCTTTCAACACCGACATTTCGACTAAATTGGAGAACAGCAGGTACGGACGCATTTTTAATCGACCCCGTCCCTTTTGGTTAGACCTCCGCGTGATGCATTTATGATTAGCATAGCAAAGTGTTTTATTGAATAAGTAGTACATTAATAAACGCGTTGTATAGAAAATAATAATATTGATGCATACTCCGGAACTTCAATGTAACCATGTTGAAATACCAAATTCCTTTCACATTGACATAATAAGCATCAGTTTTTAATGTACTGACGCAATGCTTCTGACTGTTAATTTTTGTCACGCTAATCATAGAGGCTTCAATAAATAACTTTCATCTTCAGATTAGTACAAAGAGGTTAGGGATTACGAATCGTGTCACATCTGGGCGTGCGCCCTGAGATGACTCAGGGTACCTAATTCTTCCTTTTAAATCTCTTATACTAACTACGGTTTATTATACATTTTAACTGAACTACTTACCAAATATTTTATTGAAGTCTACATCTGATAGCTGTAAAATTATTTAATTTTAATTAAATGCTTGTTCAATGAACAATAACGAAGACTTATGCACGATTAACTGGCTATCAAAATAGAATGGTGATTTTACAATTTACATCTCAGTCATACACCTTGAATTCAAACGAGTTTGTTTTTTTTTTATATTTTTCTCATGTTTCATGTGATTAACAATTTGAATGTGTAAAAAATGTCATACCTACCTATTATAAGGTCAAGATTAACATGACCTATTTGAAAGCAAGGTGACACTTTCGTCAAGAGCTGCAAGGCTGTAATTAATATATGTAAACATTCCATGTGATGATAAAATTTAATACATTCATTTTATATCAGAATTTTTGCAGAATACTATATTGTCTTATTTTATTAACGATATTACTATAACTATAATACTTACAGTTATAAACACAAATGCATTCTTACATTATATTATAAAATTTGTAGTTTGGCTATCGCAGTAACACTGCATGATAACATTCTATTACTTTATCTAATATATAAATTTGTTAAAGAATAATTCCTCATCCTAAATATAGTTAGTGGACATTGAGTAGTATAATAATGACTTTTGTAAATAAGTTAATACATGAAAAAAAACAATCATCAACCCGTCAGAAGTCAATTTTCGTCAACTAGGGCAAGGACATTATTCAATTGTCTTGAAGTAGTTAGTGGACATTTTAATGAATTGTGATTTTAAAATACTAAATAAGTATCAATATATTGTATGCTACAAAACATAATATATTGAGATAAATGAAAGTGCATCAGAGTTATCGCTATAATAGCGACATACCTAAATGTTAAAATGCTAACAACGTCCCAATAAAATAAAAGTAATTGAATAGAAACCTATTATTTAATTATAAAATGGTATTCATAAATACAAATAACAAAGGAGACTATTTTTTGTGGGCCCACCAAGACTCGGTAACGTATAGTCATAAAAAAAAACGTGTAAAAATATAAAATTATATTATGAATTTTGTAACTTCGTTGTTTTACAAACGAAACCGGAATCATGAAATCGAATTAAAAAGCCTTATTTTGATATCATCCCTGCTGTAGTGTGCTGTCTACAAACCAAGAACAATGGCCAACATTAAAAAAAACTGGAACGAAACGTTTTTATCGATAGAATGAAAATAAAACCAAAAAGCGAAAAAAATTGCCTTTAATAAACCACTTTAGAAACTGTTTTTATTCTTATTTATATGGAAGAATATGATTGATAGCGATTTTAAATCCTGTCATTTATCAAATAAAACAATTTGTTTCTACTCAGCTAAAAAAATCCGTGTAACGAAACGTTATATCTATTGGCTGCTTTGACGGAATATGTCAGATTCCTCCTGTCGTAGCCCCCTGCGTCAATGTTTGCAATGAATGTAAACAATGTTTTTTTTACCTATTTAAAAATGATATTGCTACAACTTAAGAGAGTTTAATATTACAATTGAACATGAATAATAAAATAGCTGTG
The DNA here is from genome assembly GCA_907164665.1 of Colias nastes. Classification (NCBI taxonomy): domain Eukaryota; kingdom Metazoa; phylum Arthropoda; class Insecta; order Lepidoptera; family Pieridae; genus Colias; species Colias nastes. Next base: position 7,942 of record CAJQZM010035636.1, on the reverse strand, counting down.
CAAATGGATACCTATCCTAATATTATGTACCTACTCCTAGTCATAAAATATCACGTACCTAAATACCTACATACCTACTTAACTAATAATTTCTTATTGAATCAGTTTTCCCAATCGCTAAAATCGCATCAAGGTCCAGAAACTTGAGGTACACCCACTTATATCTATTTTCTATACTATTTATAACCAAATCGGGTCTCTGTGTTTGTGGTACCTTCGTTGTGTCTGATTTCCGAGCTTTAAATCGTGACAATGTATATGATGTTTTCTAATATTTATTTATTCATTTATTTAAATATATTGTACCCAATGATTCGGATGGGTCACACAAGACAAATCGCTCATTATCAGTTAGTTTTTATGTAGTAATGAGGTGAATGTTTGCACACGTATTTCTAAAGATTCCGGTTAAAACATGTAAAAGTAATGTCACCACTGTAATCTGGGGACTTCAAGGAACAAATTAACACACATTTCATTAATATACGCTAAGAAATTGAGGTGGGCCTATTCTCCAAACAAAAAAATCGTCTCCTTTAAATGTTTTGTATAAAACCAATATCCATTTCGCTATTTCATGGCATAAATGTTATCGCACATGAATTGATGAAACTTTTTTTAGTACAATCTATAAAAGTTATCAATTTAAAAATAAATTTCAATCTATAAATCTAACATAGAAAAAGAAATCTAAATACATTTAAATACTGTAAATACATAGTCTATGTAAATTGTTTCAATTATTATCAAGGAAATAAAAGTATAGAAAACATTAAGATGCAATATTTCTATAGTAATATACTAGGAATGGAAAATATTATGTAACAGCATTTGTTCTTGTGTATATTGCATTGCATAAGTTAGCATGGGTTAAGTACAGCTTAGGAGCAGTATTTTTACATTATGGTTATTGGACTATAATATTTATTGGTTTTAGACCTGCTTTTTCTAATAAAACACTTGTTTGAAGCAGTTCAAACTCAAACTCAAACATTTATTTATTCAATTAGACTTCTTCGAGAAGCAATTTTGAAACGTCAATACATATTTTTAACATTTACCACCGATTCGGAAAGCAGTATCTATGGAGAAGAACCGGCAAGAAACTCCATAGTTGCTCTTTTAAATCATTTCAGTATTACAATTTAATTTTACAAAATATGTAACTGTATATTGTCATAATAAAAGTATATTATCTGTATATTATCATAATATAAGTTAAATAATGTTATGACTAAACCATAGAAAAATCAAAGATTACATAGCGCTAAAGTTTTAAGAAGATAGTATCTCAAAAGTGAAAGAATTTCTTACTTATTATATTGAGATGAGTAGTTACCCCTTTCCTGATAATAGTATTATTTTTATATGCTCTTATGCAATAAATTGAATAATAAAACTTATTGCACCTAGTGATAATTTTAAGATAAAAAATGTAGTTTTGATAACAAACAATTCTATACCTGAGTGGAATATTCTACCGTCATTAAATTTATTTTTATTTTTCTAAAGTACCTTTATATCATGTTAGTGTAACATGTGAGCAAAATTCTAATAGTCTATTTCCATTGTTACAGGAACACCTTGCGAAAAATCGCCAGACATGATGACACCGAGTTCTCCAAAGAAAGCATCCTCAACGACATGGAGAAGTTCGTCAAAATGGTTAATACCATGGACGAGACCGTGCTCGTGCCGAGCAGGCTGATGAACTTGCAGCAAGAGGGTGACGATGACCCGTTCAGCCTATTCGCTATGCTGAACGACTTGAAGACTGAGCTTCTGTGGGCCGGAGCCGAAGTGGAGCACGTAGAGCGGGGCAGGAGAGTGTCCGACATGAGCGACACAGAGAGTGACGCGTCCAGTGCGGCCGGAGACTCCGGGATCGACGGCGAGGACGAGAGGGAGTCGGCGGCCCGCGCTGCGGCGAACTGCAGGCGCCATCTCCGCGGCCTGCGCCGCTGCCTGCGCCACCTCACCGCCGCCGCCGCGCATCTCACGAGATCGTATCAAGAAGAAGTCGGGGCCCCCGTTTAAACTTTAAAATATACCTACCTGTGATCAAACCTGCCCTGCACATGTTGTACATATAGGCTAACCGACCCGCGCTGTAAATATAGGTTATAGGGCCGGACGTGTGTGGAAATCTCAGTAAGTTATGTGGTTATTTAATAAACTTAAATGTCAATAAGTTTTTTGTTTTATTTGGATAATCTAAACGTAGCTTACTTCAGAGTTCAGACTATTGAGTAATGCTGACATTTTATACCTAGTATGACTAAGATCTAATAAGTAAACTTGAATTTGAATTAGAGCTACACATTCTACAGTTACACGGTTTTGTGAAATAACATGAAGTTATTTACAAACTAGATCATACAAGTTCAATTGACTATTTCAATTTGAATTTCTTATTACACAATCACTTAACCCTAGAGTGGGCGCGTCTTTTTGCGTAACGTCAGTAGGCGCGTGGGGAGCATTTTGCCGCCTCATTTTCTTTGACTATTTTGACTAGTAATACAGCAATTTAATATTTTTTCTTTTAGGATTTAAATAAATAAACAGTAAGTAATAATAAATCAACATATTTATTCAACTTTGTTCTATAAACTTTGGTTTACAAAAGACTTTAGAAAACTTAATATTTTAATTGACTTTTTTTCTCTTATGCTACATAATACTTTTTAATACTTAAAAAAAATGGAAAAAATAACAAAATTATATATTTTCTAAATCTACAGGATACGCTTTATCAAAACAGTCTTCACAAAGATATGTACAATGTTCATTGCACAGTAACTTTTCGCATCTGGAACACCCTTTTTTCGTGCGCCTGTTTTTCTTTGAGGGACATATGCTGCATTTGCCCTCCTTTTTTGAAGAAGATCCTTGTTCTACTGGGACAAAGCGAGCAATTTGGGTCCTCAAAGGAATATTTAAAGTGCCTATAGAAGCCCTTGTGGTCATATATTGCTTCACAAGTACCATGGCAATTTGTTTCAAATATTCTCGACGTAGCATCAAATGTTGAGTATTGGCTTTGTAAATAATTTGACTGTTTATACCGGCAATATTCAACATTGAAAAAAACAATCTCATTGGCCATCTGCGAGTCATCCTCCCAACAGAATATTCTTCCTTCATTTGGTCAACCACGTCAACACCACCTTTAGTACTATTATAAAATGTTATCATTTCAGGTTTTGCAGCAGGCCCGGTGCTTTCATCGATTTTATCATCTTCATGCAAAGTTGATAATAGTAATACTACTTTCTTTTGCTTTTTATTTGGAACATAAGATAGTAAAACTTTCCTGTCACCAAATCCAAACATTGAAGATGGTTTCGCCCGATCTTTCTTTTTTATCCATTCTTATTTATTATTATCAATGAATTCTTTGAAATCCTAAAACAAACAAATTTTTAGTTGCAAAAATGATTAATGCACCATAAAATATAGTCAACATTTCGAGTTTGCAAAAAATACATTATACAAAATTACTTACGTGAGTGGGCGCGCGGTGAGCAATTTGCCGCCCGGCGACACGTGATGGTACAAACCTTCTTCTCCGGCGGTCCCCCGCGCACTGACGGCGTCCAGATTCTCAGCAAACGTTGCTAACGAGAGTGGGGGCAGCTACTAAGAAGCGCAAGTCTAACGGCTATTTATTTTAAAAAATATTAACGGTTTTTTAGCGCGGGCGGCAAAATGCTCATAGCGCGCCCACTCTAGGGTTAAAGAAAACCATTTAGGTTTGTGTGTAGAACTATTAATTCAATAATATGTACATACCTATTTGATATCTGTTGGATAAATCAAAAAGACAGATAAATGGTTAATTTGTATGTTAAACATAATTACATAAACATGATTGCCACAAGACAGTGTTCACTAATCTTTACGAAGCCATATCGCTGATTTACTCGAAGGTGTTGATAAAACATCACCATGCGGCATGCACTGTTATCTAAACTGTGCTCATAGTTACATAAGTGACTCTCAATGTTAAAACATTTCGTAAAGCGAACGTTTCTTAACACGATACCTACTCCGATTTGAAGTCGAAGAAATATTAATGAAAGCTAATGAACACACCATTCATCATTTCCTACAAAAGTAATAAAAGTGACACTGAATTAAACCAGGATCTATTAAATTTCATGGTTAATATACCTAGTAGTTATTACGTGATAAAAATTCTGCCTTGAAATTTATATGTTCGTGGCTCGAGCAGTAAAAATATCGTGACGTATCAATTAATATGACACTGCGACACACCTTTGATTATATTATTTTACTAGATCTTGTTTTTCCGTTTGATAAAATTCAAATATTAATAAGTTTCTAACGGGATATATCACTGGGCAATGTGAGATATGTATGGGTAGGTCATAATTGCATCTACACATAAGTGATAAATAATTACCTAACAATCTTACTAATGAAAAAAATACATAATATTTGTTATAACGAGTACCACTGGTAATAAAAATGAATAAATATGTTGATTATCATAACTTGAATGTGAGTACCAACTGAGTAGGTATTAATAGTACTGCAATTCATTGTGAGAATTTTTGTAATTTTAAGAGTTCTGGTCAGAGTTTTGAATCAAAAGCACCTTTAGTAATAATAAACATTTTTTATCTTGGGCATCCGGCATAGGTATTTTGTCAAGAAAGTAAGTATTACAACTAGGGATGTAACGATACATGATTTTGCCGATACGATACCGATACCGATATTTGTAGTAATGTATCGGCGATACCGATACCGATACCGATATCGATGGCTTGGTATAAAAATAAATAGTGAATTATGCATAAAAAGTTACCAACATTTAACAGAGACTCAACTGTTAATCGTATTCTTTTAAATAAAAATGCCAAATCAAAAAACAACAAAACCATTTATTTTAGTACTAGCTTTCCGCCTGCGGCTTCGACCGCGTTTTCAAAGAAAAACCCACATAGTTCCCGTTCCCGTGGGATTTCCTGGATAAAACCTAGCCTATGTTGCTCAGTGAAGCTTTCTAATTGTGAAAGAATTTTTGAAATCGGTCCAGTAGTTTATGCGTGAAAACCATACATACATACATAATTACAAACCTTTCCTCTTTAAAATATTAGTATATTATAACCGCGAAGCGCGTCGAACGCGGCAACTGATACACAAAAATAATCCTTAAGGCATGATTCACGCGCGATGACTTATAGCGTATTTCATGTATAACTTAGGTGTTTCTACACCGATTTACATGATTCTTTTTTTATTGAATAGGTAATAATGTTAACTTTTTTTAATTAGGGATGAGTGAGAGTGTTGTAAACGTAAGAGTAGATAAATATAATCAGAAAGCTCCGAATTGCTAAGCTATTGAAGTTTCACGTGTTATTGTGAGTCAATTTTAAAAGATAGACATATGCTGTCTAGGAATTTATTTTTATATATTAATAATAAATACCAGTCCATTTAGCATCCCAATCCATAGCCCAGTTATTAGATTTCCATACCCTGCAATAGTCCTACATCGGCCGCGGACTGCCCAGGGCTGTATCTCTATAGTGCAGTCATGGGCAGGCTGCGGCTGGTGTCCCACAACACAGTAAAGTTCTCGAAAGGGCCTCTGCGTGTTGGATCCGTGTCCCCACGTAAGCCTTCCAAAGGACCGGGTACCTTCCTTATGATGGTACCCGAGTATTATGGAATTGAGATACATAATTTAAGAACATTTGTGTCGTACATTATTTCTATGTATCTTTAAGCTTTAATTAAGGCTGCACACGCGACGGAAGCTTAAAAAATGGAGTAACTTCTCCCGTTTTCCCAATATTTCCCTTCACTGCTCTGCTCATATTGATCGTAGCGTAATAAAAAGTATGCTATAACCTGCCCAGGAGTATGAAGAATAATTGTGCCAAATTTCGTTAAAATCCGTCGTGTAGTTTTTGTTTCTATAACGAATATATAGACAGACAGACAAAAATTTTACTGATTGCATTTTTGGCATCAGTAGCGATCCCTTATCACCCCTTCGTAGTTTTTTTTTAATATATTTCATGTACAGAATTAGCCTCTCTACAGATTTATTATAAGTATAGATTGTTATTTTACAAAGTCAGTTAAACTTTAAGTAATACACATACAATCAGTACCTAATAAAAGTTTACTATTGGTAGAGTTTTTTCAGAAAACAAAGTGCGCACGCGCGGGCGGCCTCCCGCATCGTTCATTGGGCGCGGTTTTTTGAATTGTTTGATATCGGTATCGGTTGATTTATTATCGGCGATACCGATATATCGGCTTGCCGATTATATCGGCCGATATATCGGTATCGTTACATCCCTAATTATTACAACATTGTATACGCATTGATGCACCATAAAACACTTTCTAGAAGGAAATCTTAGATTAAATGGGCACAGCAGGTGACCCTGAACTGAATACACCAGAATCGATCCTAAGTGCGCGCTGCTACAAATTCTTTAGTCAGACATTGTTACATAATTTCATGAATTGGTTAGTTTGAGTAGGCGATATTGATGTGACCTTGCATAATATCACTATTCACCTATTCACTGCATGTGACATAATTCCACAAGAAAGCCCGTAGGGTGGTCAATTTGAACCAATTTACTTCATTAAGAGGTAAAGAGGTAACATAAAGTTGAAAATAACAATTACAAATACAGAAATTTAAAAATATACAGCTGAAAATTTAATGGCTTCTGACTATATTGTCAATAGAGTTCCATATTAGAGTACAATTTCCCTTATAACGAAAGAAACAAGATAAGGCAACCCTTAAAACATATTTGTAAACAATTATTTCTTAAAAATATATATATAGGGTAAACCACCCTATTACTGGCACTCTACCAATTTATTGGCATGCTCCAGTTTTTTAAGAAAATTAAGATTTTTTTGTAGCCAGTATAAATTTTGTAGTAGAAATTAATAAGTAGCGTATCATTCTTTACTCAACTAGCAAACAATGTTTTTTATTTCTTAAAACATTGCGGCGTATCAACCATCTGTTTGACAAGCCGGGACTTGTGTGGCAAAAATATTCAAAATATTCGTTTTTTACTAAGGTAAGAGCTATCATGAACTTAAAAGAAATTGCAATTCCGTTGTGTTTTTCTTATGCATATTCATTTTGTCTTATTATTGAATGTATGAACTGCCTTTTTTAAACATTATTTTAAAATTTAACCGCCAACTTTTAGTTATTTGTGGTTACATGCCAACAATTGGACTGTTTAAAATGTGTTTATCCATTTTATTGGCACACAAAAATGTTAATTGAAACTTAAAAATTACTTATGATCTCATTCAACCAGAGCTGTGATTTAATTAAATGTAAGATAATCGTAAGCTAAAATTGTTCTATGTTTTATTTAAGTAGGTTTTTCGGTTGTCTAAAACCATATTTAAAAATAAGCGTTCCAACTGAAATGGTATGTTCCTCTACAAATAAATGTGACATTTCTTTTAACAAAGTCTTTTATTTTGTTTATTTCAAAATTCATTTCTGTTAATTTATGAATGGTACAAATTAACTTAAAAATGTCATAGTACACACTTTGAAAGCCCTACTTAAGATCTAGTAAATATTTTTCAGTCTTGAACAGTGACAATAATAGGTAACAATCACTGCCAATAAAAGGTTTGACTATGCCAGCAACTGGTATTTTAGGTTTTTCTTTTAAAGGTTCACTATATTAAATAAAGCGATTTAATTTAAAATTTAAAAGTACTTTATAATATTCTCCATAGATTAGAATACCAGTATAAATGTTTTTTTCTTAATTAAAACATAATTGTACATGCAAATTTCACCGGTTTTGTGAAGTAGCTGCTTAAAGTGCCAATAATTGGGTGGTTTACCCTATTCTTATTTCGGGAATCGATATACCGTAAATGAGGTGCATATTAC
>CAJQZM010035635.1:0-13217 GCA_907164665.1 Colias nastes | reverse complement strand
AAACAACATACCAAAAATTCAGAACTACATCGTGCTTTGCGAATTTAGGGTTTTTTTGTGTCGATTTCTACTGGCCTAAAAACTAATCCAAACATGGACAAGTAACAAGCACATACACAATTGAATATTTTAATTAATTATAACGAAATAATATTAAAAATATGATCAAAAACATACATACATGGACATTTAATTTGATCACTAACAAAATCATAAAAAATATATTCACAAAAAATACAATATTTTTTAAACAAATTGGCCGTTAAAAGTATTGCATGTCGCATAAACAGGATTCTCTAATTAATTTGCCACAAAGAGTTGTATTGAATATTACGAGACCCAAAAAGCTAAATTGAGCTTAAAAATAAGCACTATATGATACAATTTTTATCAAACACGCTTTTATATAATATTTATACGGCTGAATGCTTTAACAACGTTATGTGGTGTGGCCTTTTAGTTTTTAGGCCTTTTATTCGGCATTTGTTTCAAATGTTAGAATTATTAATGTTTTTGGCAAATTGATATTAGCACAAAAAATAAGCGAATTTTTTGGTATGTGAAATGTATTTAAAAACTAGTAGTAATCTAAATCTTGAATATTTTCGAAACGGAAAATGTTATCTGATTGCTTTGCATCTTGATAAAATATAATACAACATTAGAATTTTTAGCGCTACCTTTATTCTTGTTAATAATATTCTTGCTTCATACAATTCGATTTAAACAATATTTGAAATTCGTGCATCCTTAACACAACGAACCATAGCCAACGTAGAACTTCAAACCAAAATATATTCCATAGTAAAGACACCTTTAATTATTGTCTTAATGAAGACATAATAAACCTAAATTTACAAACCTTTTAATACAAAGCCAGGGCTATGTTGATAGAAACAATTTTGGCGTCCTAATCAAATAGGGTGAGGGAATGATTTTAAAATTAAGTTGATTAGCATAAAGACGGTATGGCTCAATCTATGTGCCGTTGTTTGCTTTTCTTGGCTTTGTTTTTAGTATTGAATATTATTAAGTTTAAATATATAAAACTTTAAAACTAATATTATAAATGCGAAAGTAACTCTGTCTGTCTGTCTGTCTGTTACGCTTTCCCGCTTAAACCTCTTAACCGATTTTGATGAAATTTGGCACAGACAATCTTTAGACACTGAGAAAGAACATAGGCTACCTTTTATCAAAATACCACGCGGGCGAAGCCGCGGGCGGAAACTAGTATAAAATAAATTTAAATAACGATACAAAAAAAACATTGTGAAATATTATTTTAAATACCAACTTAAAAATATTTGTAATGTTTAAAGAACCCCTGAATTCTATAAACATTTTTAATTACAAGAAGATATTATGATAAACCGTAAGCGTACTTAAAATATCTCCGATTTCAAAGCAATAAATATTCGATATTTGGTTTGTGAATAATATTTACCTAACAACTTATAAAATGCAGTAATTATAAAATATACCTATGTTACAATTACATATTACTATAAAAAAGATATCAAGAGATTTCTGGCAAAATCATAATCAAATCCAATCCTACCTAGTATATAAGAGCAATTCTTAATAATAATTTTATCTTAAGAAGGGTTGACCTCAAATCGACATTGTAGAGGCGCAATGCAGTTAGACCTTTAGCTTTACCTATCGTGCTATTGAAAGAGTAAAGTCTAGATTTTTATTATATCTAGAACTATTATTATAAATACCAAACAGTTTCTTCTTGCCTCATTATTATTGGATGAGAATTTATTTTCAAAAGCTTAAGAAAATTTTAAAAGTTCACACACTTAAATCCTATACATTTTAGAAATATATTGTGTGCACTTTTATTACTCAGTCTTTTTAAAAAGACATAGGTTTTGAACGATTTATTAATCTATACTATACTAATATTATAAAGCTGAAGAGTTTGTTTGTTTGAACGCGCTAATCTCAGGAGCTACTGGTCCGATTTGAAAAATTGTTTCGGTGTTAGATAGCCCATTTATCGAGGAAGCCTGCAAATATATCATCACGCTAAGACCAACAGGAGCGAAGCCACGCGGGCGAAACCGCGGAGCGCAACTAGTAAAACATAATAGAGTAAACACTCTACAACAAAAATCTATGTACCACGTACCATGATACCAGGTACAAATTACTATACACAAGTTATAAAATACCCCAATATTTTCGATAAAGATTTCTTTTACCCCACTAATCGTATTTTACAAAAACTTAACACCTTCCAACAAATTGCTACACACTAATCTCATGAATATAAAGCAAACATTAGTGTCTCCAAGGATTAAATCGATAGCTAATTGATTCTAGTTGTCCTACGTCCAATACCTGCTTAGCTAAGTGCAGATTAATTGAGTGTCCGTAAACACCTGGCTTAAATTAGGCAAGGTTCGATTTTTCATTGTACAGTTTAAGTATGGGATTAATAGGTGTTTGGTAGCTGGATTTATGGGACAGGTTCTTTAGATAATGTACATAATGTGTGTGATAGTAACTAATTAAGAAATTTGTTGTAAGTTATCATTGAGAGTATCAAATTAAGTTGTAACAATTACGAAGGGGTGGTAGAACAAGAAATGATGTATTCTATTCTTATTTCCGTGACACAAAACAAATAAAAGGGAACCTCTTCTATTATATAATTATATACAATCTATTACATATTGATAAATATGGTCAGTTATGTGGCTGTATATATGTTACAGTCAAAACCCTTAACCAGTCAAAAACCTTATTGACCGGTAAAATTAGTCAATAAGGTTATTGACTAATAGGTAACATATAAGGGTGTGGGTTAGGTTAGGTTCGTGTAGGCGACGGGGCGACGGAGCCCCGCTTCGCGGGGCTTCTATTTTTGTGTAGTTAAAAAAACACGAACCTAACTTAACCCACACCCTTATATGTTACCTATTAGTCAATAACCTTATTGACTAATTTTACAGGTCAATAAGGTTTTTGACTGGTTAAGGGTTTTGACTGTAGCATATACATATACATAATATTATAATATATTATTCTTTATTATATTCAGGTAAGTACCTCGTTAAGTTAAAACGTCTACAAGTAGTTGTTGAGGATGCTTACGGAATCTCGTTGGTATTCATCAATTGTTCAGAAATATATTATTTATAAGTATACCTAAATATTAAAATGCGTATAAAATGCGTATAATATAAGCTATCAGTTGCCGCGTCTTCTACTTTATTTTCTACTTCTATTTTTATGTCTATTTCATATAAATATTTAAAGTTTTTTAAAAATGTAGAATAATTGTATAGAAAATAAAAATGTGTTAAAGCTGTGTTTATTGGCTAAATACTGTTTAACCATACAATCTAATATCCTACTATAATAATATTATAAATGCGAAAGTTTGTGAGGATGTGTGTGTGTTTGTTACTCTTTCACGCGAATACTACTGAACCGATTACACTGAAATTAAGCACACATATAGAGGGTTACTTGGATTAACACATAGGATAGGTTTTATTCCGGAAATCCCACGGGAACGGGAACTATACGGGTTTACCTTTGAAAACGCGGACGAAGCCGCGGGCGGAAAGCTAGTCTCTTCATAATATCGCTGAATATGAACACTGATATGAAAATAAATAGAACATTCCCATATAATGGGAAAATGCTTCGCGTCTCATACGTTGTTTAAATATAATAAATGTTTTGAAAATAATAATAGAGTAGCGTTATTTAAAGTGCTAAACGAAACTGTGAATTTTCACGCTATAGTATTAGTAAACCTACTTAAATTCTAATTAAATCAATAATCAACGCATAGAGAAGTGAAATCTCTTTGATTCGTACATATTTTACTACTACGTTCTTTTGTTTAATTGTACTACTACGTTAATAATGATATAGGTAAAACTATATCTACACTCCATAAAAAGCCAAGCTCATACGTGCACAAGCATTATTCAAACAGCTTAAAGTCGCTAATAAAACGGTTCGTTTTCGCCTTCCAGTAGCGATACGTAACAAAAGTCATGAAGCTGGAATCCTTTTATTCGTTCAGAAATAGGGAAAAAGTGTTCGTAAAGCCTTTCTTTCTCTTGGTGTTCACAGCTATTCCAGATATACTTTGACTCCATACTTCGTTCAAACGAGAGTTTGATACGGGCACACGGATGTAAAATGACTAGATGAGGTAGTTTTAATAATATTTTTAGGTGAAAATACTTTTTAACAGTTTATTGCTACAACGGGTTTGTTTTTGTAGCATAGCAATGCGTGAAATAATTCATTTACACATCGACGCGACGGCGGGACACTCTGTATGAATGTTGATGTTGTAATTTATTTGCAAGAAAATTGTATGATTTCATTTTTTGTTAGTCTTCACAATAAATTACCTAAATTTTGAACTTATGAGTCACTACTTTAAAAATAATTCTGATAGCTTTAATTGTCACTATAAAAAGAAATCCTTATAACCTTAAAAATAAATGTTTTATAAAATAACTTCCATTAAATTTAATTCCATGTGACCTTCGTATCTCCCCGTCACTATCTAGCCTGGATTTGCAAGGGATTCGGATAACGCGCTGTATTATAAAATGTTGCTTTCATATTACTCACATAAACTTATATAAGTTTACTATGTAAAATAAATATGTGTTAACTTGTAAAATAAGCTACTAAAAAGTTTTAAATATGCTGTTCAAAATAGCCATTACCTATTCGGTCATTGAATGTAATGTATCAGTAATTCAAATATCTTTAGTTCCTTGAATTGTTTTGATCAATAAAAACAGCGAAAGAAAATCCACCATAAGTCATAGGTACTAACCCCTCTATCGTAAAATTCAAAGCCCTTATAACGTGTAAAACCGTTCTATAAAACCACTTCATATAGCTACAACTACAACAGGTATATAAAACAAATAAAATTCGACCATAAGTCTTAACTACTAACTCTTAAATTGTATATCTATAATAACGTATAAGTAGTTTTATCAAACCTAAAAAAAAACACTTCATAATATATCTAGTATATACAGATCTTATGAATATATAGCCAGCAGTAAGCCGGGGAAATCTCCCGTGAAATTGACGCCCACCCTGGGTACGTTAAGCATCAGTGAATTGAAATTTTTAACGCGGGACTTCTTATTCAATGGTCTTCTAGAGACGTGATGCTAGCAGACTTTTTCATTTCTATATAAGATATGATTAACTATAATTCATATGTACCTAGTTATTGATTATTAATAATAATAATTATGAAGGTGAAGAGTTTTTATTTGTTTGTTTGAACGAGCTTATATCAGGAACAACTCGACCGATTTCTAACATTATTTCATCGTTGGTTATGTACGTGATATAATCAGTGTGCTATTTATGACTATTTATGATATTTTTTATCGATCTCAAACATAACTGTATTTTTTAAGTATTAAAAAGTAGAGTTGATTTTGTATGCACAAAAATTAAATATATTCATCTCTAGGCACATTTTGATAACACTTAAAATTCGTAGTCAATCTTATACCTATCTATTAGTTATTTACGCAATTTTTCCAAGAGTGCGAACATTTGTCTTCATCTAAGAAGTCTAGACATCTGAGACTGAAAAAAGGGCAAGGTCCAGATGTTTCTAACATCTGTTTCTCTCAACAATCTTCTATATGATTTAGTACATACAGCATCACTTTAATACTAAGTTATTTTTAGTAACAAATGGATCTGCGATATCCGAATATTATGCATTAAATAAATAATTATTATTAATGTCTACGACGAAAGAGTTTAGTAGTTCTAAATTTAAAACTTATATTAAAAATGTACTATTTCAGAGAGCCTACTACAGTATTAAGGAATATATGGACGATAAAAACCCATGGAGGGTTGTCGCGTAAAAACCACAGGACTGTTCTTTGGCATATTATTATATCTAATATATGATGTTACATATGTATTTTGTAAAATTAAATTGTAAAACTGACATGATTTAAAAGAGCAACTATGGAGTTTCTTGCCGGTTCTTCTAACATACTGCTTTCCGAATCGGTGGTAAATGTTAAATATGTAATGACCTTTCAAAAGTGCTTCTAGAAGAAGTCTAATTGAATAAATAAATGTTTGAGTTTGAGTTTGAGTTTGACGACCACACCTTGATCAACACTCGTTTTTAGACATACTTAACATCTATACTTACCAAAGAGAACTTTATTATTAACTAGCTAACCTACATTATCTAGTATCTACTCTCAAAACTAATATTTTACAATATTTTTGCTGTTCATCTACCATATCAATAGGCGCGTGATATAATGTAGCTACCGTCGATAGATACATAGATTACTCAGTAGTTCTTGAGTTTAGCGCGTTCAACCAAATTGACAAACTTTTCATCTGTATAATATGAGTTTAGTACTCAAAAAAGGACGTATAAACAAAGAATATAGACAGGAATCTAAACCTTGAACATCGCCGCGGGGCACAGCTAGTGTACAGTATAATAGATAACGGTTTACAAGCGCGAAATTGAAACAATTTATTCATACCGTCATTGTCTACGAATCGTTTTGTTACATTCAATAAGATAGATTGTGAAGGAATTGCAATACAATCACATGTGCAAGGGTAGTAAGGAAATTGTTACATGTAATACCTGGCTTTGAATGTATATAAATACTAGCTTTCCGCCGGCAGCTCCACCCGCGGTTTCAAAGAAAAACTCGCATAGTTCCCGTTCCCGTGGAATTTCCGGGATAAAACCTATCCTATATTACTCGTGGATAATGTAGCTTTCGAATGGTGAAAGAATTTTTAAATCGGTCCAGTAGTTTATGAGCCTATTCATTACAATCAAACAAACAAAGTTTTCCTCTTTATAATATTAGTGTAGATGCTATTATAGGCATGTATTGAGCTTTGTTTCTACCTGTCTTTGAACGTATAAATGTAAATGGTAAATGTAAATGTATGTATTTAAAAATATAGGATGTGCTTTCGAAACGTATAAATGTGATAATATTGAAAATAAATAGTCAATTTTTTGTGCGGAAGACAGAAAAACTAATGATAAAAGAAATAAAAAATATCACAAACAAGTCAAACACCTACATTTGATAAATAAATTTAAACCAAAAAATTTACTTATATTCATCTATAAGAGAGAATTGTAGTAGGACTAAACAATGAACAAAAAATTGTTAATATACAACACAAAAATATACAATACATATAAAAATACTTCTTTAATAGTAATAGATAACACAAACATTCCTTACCAAAATAGACATTCTCTATAATAGTTACATCAATTGCCTAAATCTTTAAAAATGTACACGCATAAATTACACAGATAGTAAATCAGCAAGAAAATATACCCACATTCAAAGACGGATCACAAGACAGAAGTGTCTGAACATTGGCAAATTATACCCATCAATATGGACAAAGTAAGGGTTTATTCGATTCGTCTGTTTGTCTCTGTCTACCTCGTGGTTGGATGATTTGTACTTTTCGTCTGTGAGAGTTTTTGTTTACTATTTAAACTGTTAATACAATGTACGGTAGGTGTTATGGACTACTTAGAGAGTATAGGTACTTATGTTTTTATTCTTCTCAGTGAACGGTTGAAGACGATCGTCGCGCTAAAAAAATGAAAAAGGTATGAGAGAAAGAATGAATGGAAGAGATGATCAAACTTCATTGAATTTAATTTTTATTTATAATCCTAACTTCAAATCGATTTTTATTTATTTATAACATAGACTTCCTATTTACTCAAGAACACCAGCTAAAATTAGTTTCAGAATTTTTCACTTTCAAGATCTAACCCAATCATTCTATTTTAACGTTTACCAATCATTAAAAAGACAATAAAATGTTCCAACACATCCAAGCCGAAAAACAACATACACAAACTATGTCTTGTTTCAAAGTTTCACAGACTAATACATTTCTAAATCGACATTAACCAGTTTTGTATTCAGGCGCGCGTCGGATTCACGATCATGTAACAAAAGATATTTTGCATAACGCCCCGTGTGGATGTACCTACCGCTAGTTTTTGTGTAGCATTGGTGCTAGTTGGAGCGTGTTTCTTGTATTTATGTATTTTTTAAGGTCATTTCGTAAAGTAAGGATAACTCTATTAAACTTATAAATAACAAAACAAGTTAATATCTAACAGTACTAGTAAGGTTTCAAAAACTATAATTTCGTAGAGTCATCCAATATATCAGCCCAGATATTCATAAATGCGAAAGTAACTCTGTCTGTATGTCTGTTACTCAATCACGCCTTAACTACTGAACCAATTTGCATGAAATTTGGTATAGAGATATTTTGATACCCGAGAAAGGACATAGGATAGGTTTTATCCCTGAAATCCCACGGGAACGGGAACTATGCGGGTTTTTCTTTGACTGCGCGGGCGATGCCGCGGGTGGAAAGCTATATATTGTACACAATATTAGCTTACGTAAATATTAGCTTAGGTATGATCAGGTTACTTATGACTTACAGAAGCAATCAAATCCACATAAAACCTACTACTATATTATGTATGCTGTACGTCATGTCGAACATTCTAAAACGCTTTCAAAAGAGCAAAGAAACAGCCTATCAAAGGGGAAAATAAGCGTAAATCTGTACCTAAATATACCAACACTATTTTTTTAATCTGTGCCAGTTACGTTTGATATTACGAGCAAAGCCCTTTGTCGCTGTAACTAAGGCCAACACAAGTCAACGCCAAAGTTGTTCTATAAAAGCACTTTGCTCTGCACCTTTCTTTTGCAGTTTGTAGACGGTATATTTTTCCTTTTCGGTTTTCATGCACTACTTAATAATGGTATAATGATGTTTTTAGGGTTCCGTAGCCAAAATGGCAAAAACGGAACCCTTATAGTTTCGTCATGTCCGTCTGTCCGTCTGTCCGTCTGTCCGTCTGTCACAGCCGATTTACTCGGAAACTATAAGTACTACAGTGATGAAATTTGATGGGAATATGTGTTGTATGAACCGCTACAAAAATATGACACTAAATAGTAAAAAAAAGAATTGGGGGTGGGGCCCCCCATACATGTAACTGAGGGATGAAATTTTTTTTTTCGATGTACATACCCGTGTGGGGTATCAATGGAAAGGTCTTTTAAAATGATATAAAGTTTTCTAAAAAACATTTTTCTTAAAGTGAACGGTTTTTGAGATATCAGCTCTCAAAGTCGTAAAAAGTATGTCCCCCCCCCTCTATTTTTATAACTACGGGGTATAAAATTCTAAAAAAAATAGAGGTGATGCATGCTAATTAACTCTTTCAACGATTTTTGGTTTGATCAAAGTATCTCTTATAGTTTTTGAGATAGGTTGATTTAACTGTAATTTATTATATTTGCTGCTACGGAACCCTTTGTGCGCGAGCCCGACTCGCACTTGGCCGGTTTTTTTTTAATAATTATTGGTATTGTATTGAAAATTGCAGCTAGAAATAATGATTGAATTTATGAATTGAGATTAATTTGTATTGTATTGCATTAAGATTATAATAGTTCAGAAAATTCGCTTGTTTTTCTGTGCACAATTTGTCAGTTCGATGCAGTTCGCCGTACTAAACGTTTACTTTGCGTACGATACTTTTTGCAATAAGTATCATAATAATAATATATTTAATTTAATGATTAAATTATTTACCAAACCAATTAATCTCTCAACAATCAACCAAACAATCCATTTATTCAGCAAATTCACAGCCACTATAACTATCAGAGCATTCAAATTGGCAAACGCTTAGACCAAAACCTGACGTCCCAAAAGATTCCGGTGATTGAAAGTGCATTGCAGCGTCTGGTCTGCAGATGTCAACAAAGGGGCTAACAAAAGGAGCATAGGTAAGTGTACAAATGTTTGCGATCGCACACACGGTTTGGTAGAGGAATGTGTTAAATCCGTGTTGGGTGTAGACTGTAGGCGCTTTGATAGGAACTTTGTAGATACATTTGGAAAGATTGTGTGGTTTAATAACAATTACGCTATGAAATACGATTTTATATTATGCAGTTTTAAGTATTATTTATTTAAGTAATGAAGATACAGAGTAACGACTAACGAGTTGGCTTTATTTATATTTGACTGCTTTCTCGGCCCGCGTATACTTTCTTCGTAAGGTTTTCAATATTGATAAAATTTCTATAATATGCTCACGGAGACTTATTAAAAATAACAATTATAATTATTATATCAGTTGTTCTTGAGGTAGAAGTGTGAATAGTCCGATTTTCTTCGATAAACATAGAACAATAAGGCAATGTGGGTTTTTCATAGTAGGTAGTAGAATTTTCCACGTATCGTGACGAAACATATTATTTCACATAACAATGCAGTTTTGTGGAATGTATGTTTCATAGCGACATATTTTAAAAAATAGAGTTTAACTCGTAAAAATTTCTAAAAGTAGAGTTCATTACACGTTTATTTAAAATTATTGTTGATCATAAACTAACTGGATAAATGATGAATTTTTGTGAGTTTTCTAAAAAAGTTATTATTCAATCAAAAAGCACAACCTGATAACATACTTTAAATAGATAATAAACTAATTAAAGTACCTAATAAGGTAATATTCATAGGTGGATTGTTTCTCAACTCTGCACTATATTATTAGGTAAATACATTAAAACTATATATACAATTACACTATTGACATTAGTTTTTTGCAAATATCTTCCGTAAATAAATTATTTTCTTCTAATTTTGATAACAAAATATATCTCTCTATTACTCGAAACTAATTAAAATTACGTACATTAAAAGATCTCAAATGAATCCGCATACCAAAGGTAGGTATATTCGACAAATTTAATATTAAATTCTCAGTTTATACCGAACAAAAGGCTTGAATGGTATGCCAAGAACAGTGGATTGCAAATAAAAGGCTTACGTTTCAAACGCATTCTTGGGCTCATGTAATATTGTACTTGAGAAATAATGATCTATTCTATGGTAAATATTAATGGATTTTTTATAAAACTGAAGTTTATTGTGACCCCAATATGATTGTCTGTTGCTAATATTGTATTGTTCGACTGTTCAGATGTTTGTTATGAAATGTGTTTTTGCGCTTATTTTTTTTTTATATTCTAGATAGGGAAGCGCTTGACCACAAGCTTGCCTGATGGAAAGCTAAGATGTGGCCTAAGATGGTAAGCGCTTCCTTAGTAGGTACAGGTTCACTGCTCACTTGAAGACCCCCATATTGTACTCGTCGGGGAACACAGATTCAGGAAGCATGTTCCAGTCCCTTGCGGTTCGAATATTGCAAGGAATCGCATTTTTAATAAAGTTAAAATAGGTGAACGATAAATTGTTATTTTTTTGTACATATTCACGTACAATCTTTGCATTTAAAACAGTTAAATCTAATTTTAATAAAACATTTTGGTGCACTTATAAGTTATAATTCCTGATCGTTCTCAGATAATATTTCATGTTTTAAAATCTTCGAAATGATTATCGATTTGTTAACATGAAAAACTTAAATAAATGATGTATTTCTAACTCAGATTAAAATATAATAAAATTTATTATTCAACACTTGGGTATAAGTTGAATATATACCTATTATATTGTATGTTTAAAAATGTATACCTCAAAGATCAATGCATAAACTAAACTTAAACCATTAACTATCGCAATGTTAATAAACCACCGTTAATTAATACTAATTGATCTAACGCAGTGTAATTGTATTGAATTCAATTGTTAGGGATCGCTTTAATTGTATTATGGATTAATATCTCTCACACCTATGAGGATGTGATTGGCAGATGTAGGTACTGTTTGAAAGGAAAAGGTGTAGGTTAGATAGATATTATATACTAGCTGCTCCGCGCGGTTTCACCCCCGTGGCTCCACTCCTGTTGGTCGTAGCGTGATGATATATAGCCTATAACCTTCCTCGATAAATGGGCTATCTAACACCGAAAGAATTTTTCAAATCGGACCAGTAGTTCCCGAGATTAGCGCGTTCAAACAAACAAACAAACAAACAAACTCTTCAGCTTTATAATATTAGTATAGATACGTGATTTTAGGGGTTTTTAATGCGAGGATATGATCATCAGATTTAGAAATGTCTGGTGAAATACAAATTTCTAGTGAAATATTATGATGAATAAGTAGCAACTAAGTGCTATTTATTTATTTAGGACAACTTACAAAACAGACACCATTACATGATTTCAGATATAAAAGATACAAATAGATAGCCGAGTGTTGTTAGCATTAATATAGTTATTTTTATAATATTCTAACTCCAATGATTTATTGTTACTATAATATATTATTATGCTTAATTATTGTGCATGAAATAAAATACGAATAACAAAAAATAGTAGGTACAGTGTGCTATTAATATACTTGTGCATTATAACTGGCTTTATGCATTGTGCAGTGATCTTTACCAAGAACGAATATTTAACGTTGAAATGCGAACAATGTTCTGAAAAACTATATATGTGAAGAAAAAAATCTATGTGTAAGTATTAAATAATCAACTAACCATATTCATACATATTACACACAAACAACACAATATTTCATCTAACATGTTTAAAACATACGTAAAGGGCGATTGAAATAAAAAAAAAAAAACATATTTATCTTCCAGCACATAAACACATTCGATTTCAAACAATGCACAGTCACAATGCTTTAGGCGGTAGATAGCAAGCGGCAGCGAAGCTTTACCGAATTACCTACATGCTACTAGCTTCGTACGTGTTTATCGATTTTGGCTGTTTAAGATGGTGTTTATTTTGTATGTTTGTTCATTACAGAATGCTTATACTTATTTTAACAACTTCAGTCTTGATAAATTATAATCAGAATAAACTTAAGATATACTTTACCCGTAAAAAAGCTAGAATTAAATGGCTAGATAATTATTAAATAACTACACTTCACACGCGTTTAAAAAAAAAAAAAAAAAAAAACCCGCACAGTTCCCGTTCCTTTGGGATTTCCGGGATAAAAAGTAGCCTATGTCTTATTCTGGATCTTCAGCTACCTACATACCAAATTTCATTGTAATCGGTTCAGTAGTATTTGTGTGAAAGAGTAACAAACATCCATCCATCCTCACAAACTTTCGCATTTACAATATTAGTAGGATACATTAAAATTGAACACAAAATTCAAACTACAACAAAATAGCAGCAAAGCGATTA
>CAJQZM010035633.1:1878-23732 GCA_907164665.1 Colias nastes | reverse complement strand
ATATATTTGTTATTATCAATAGGAATCAAGTTTCTATACTGGCTGATAACCGGTCGCATTAGATTGAAATGTCAAATTAACGGGCTATTATTTTTCCTTAATCTTCTTGTATTATTGCTAATTCCTTCTACTATTGATAGTAAATATTAATGATTGTGTTTCCGCATTTTATAGGGTTGTCATTTTACAGTTTAACTTTATGTTGCAAAAATATTATGTGGGAATTAGTAATAACTTGTATAAAGTAAGCTATTATTTATATTTACATGAATAGATATGCTATGCGAATCATACAGACAAAGTAAAAAGAACTGACGATTATTATTATTAACCAGGACCTCATATCCAGAAAATCAACAATTAAAATAAATAAGTGCATCTACAGCGACGGCAAATAATAAAAAAATACACTTTCGAGCTTTAAAAAAAGCTCTGTTACGTCCAAATTTAATTGATTTTATGATATTAATATAATTATGATTCAATAGAAATTGAGAAAAATATACACCTTATCATTTATTAGTACCTAGGTACAAAAAAAGCTCTTTTAAATTTAAAGAAATAGAAAAAAAACACAGACCTTAATTAAGGTTGTCTCGAAA
The DNA here is from genome assembly GCA_907164665.1 of Colias nastes. Classification (NCBI taxonomy): domain Eukaryota; kingdom Metazoa; phylum Arthropoda; class Insecta; order Lepidoptera; family Pieridae; genus Colias; species Colias nastes. Next base: position 23,130 of record CAJQZM010035633.1, on the reverse strand, counting down.
ATAAAATTCAAATTTAATGCTTACTTGATAAAACCTCCTACATGTCGCTGGGTCTGCAAAATTGCCATTACCCTGTGTGCCTTCTGGGCAGATGAATTCTTCGGCTTCTTTATCTTTTTGGCATTGTACTGCAAACATTATAATAAGGGGTGATATGAAAATAAGCCATGTTTTTTTTTTTAAATTGAGTAAAGAATATGATTAAATTTTTAATGGTACAAAGACGCTGTATTATCTAAACTTTAAAAATATATTATAATATGTACTAATGTACATTTTTAACTTTTCCTAAAAGATTGATTAAAAAATATAATGATTGATGTCTAACATGCACAATGGAAAACTCCGTTTGCAAGTTTTCTTAAAAAATATTAATCAAATTATGATCATACATAGTCCGATATTTCATTACTATTATTTTTGACGCCTTTTTACCAGCTTCCCGACCGCGGCTTTGTAGAAAATTCGCATGGAATGAGATGATTTTTTTTATTAAATAAACACACACACTTAAGACAATTTAACTGCATCTTATATTAAAATTTAATGTGATTTGGACAGACTCTAAAAACATTAATAATATGCTTTACATAATATTAATTGTAGGTACCTAAATGTAAAAATGTTGGATTTTTATTACGACCTTGACTTAATTAATTTTTTGCAAAAATAGGTTGACATTTGAAAAAGTCACGTGTGTGAATAATCATTTAATTAATTTATAACATTTTAGTCTTCCGATAGATATCGATGAATTTTTATATTACCTATGTAAAATAATACCTAACACTGCACGCAACCATATTGTTAGCTGTTACTCACCTATTGCAATTACAATACTTTACATAACTAGACAGTTCTGCGGCTAACCAAATTAAATAATTTTGTAACTTCCTGTTGAATTCCTATATTGTGCCTATTATAAAATTTTAATATTTTTTATATAATATTATTCCGATTCAAGTCGAAAATAACTAATTTATTTGTCGAACATTAAATTTATTTATGTACCAATATGCACTAGACTTGAGACTATTAATTATTTTAAGCATGGATGAAAATTTACTTAAAACTGTTCTAAAATATTTTAAAATCAACATCGATATTATGCAATAAAAATGTAAGTAGCACCATTTTTTATTTTCTCTACTTCTGAAACGTTAAACGAGTTATCGATATTATATTTTCATTATAAGCATTTATAATTATTAATTATGTACCTATATTCAATTAATCACTATTTAAAGAAGTTAATTATTATCAACAGCGAAGCTACGCTACATTCTCCATACGTATACTTAATTTAAATGGGCATTGGACAGTTTACCCACGTCTGTCTGGTTTTAACATCAGAAAAATTTGTATTCCAAGCTTGTCGTACATAATTTAAACAGGAATGTTTGTTCGTCTATTTGCTGCCGAATAAACTTATACATTAATTAATGTGAGAACCTAAATATAAGATTCAGAAAATAATATTCCAATTAATCATTTCTTTAATAAAGTTTTATTGAAACACTAGATTTCCGCCCGCGGCTTCGCCCGCGTTTGCAAAGGAAAACCCGCATAGTTCCCGTTCCCGTGGGATTTCCGGGATAAAAACTATCCTATGTGTTAATCCAAGTTACCCTCTATATGTGTGCTAAATTTCATTGTAATCGGCTCAGTAGTTTTTACGTGAAAGAGTAACAAACATCCATACATCCATACAAACTTTCGCCTTTATAATATTATATATTAGATAAATAGGACGTATCAGACAGCGGAAGCTGTCCCATTAAATCGAAGGTAACGCAATGAAATTTATTAACCATTCTGAGATGATCAATATTCGATATTAACTTTGCATAATATAATCATTTATTATAAATTAACGCAGCAAGGAATTAAAATTTATCTATCAAAATTTTAATGTACTTATGATAGGTCTACTACACCCTAAGACTATACACCTAATCGTAAGTAGGTAATAATTTATAATATAATTATTTTAGACAAGTGAAAATCCGATATACTACAATATTATTATGAATCTCATATTCATTATATCTACATGTTTTTATAGCAATAACTAGCGGCCCGCCCCGGCTTCGCCCGTGGTACATATGAAAAATAGATGTTGGCCGATTCTCAGACTTACCCGATATGCACAGAAAATTTCATGAGAATCGGTCCACCCGTTTCGGAGGAGTATGCAGACTAACATTGTGACACGAGAATTTTATATATAAGATAACCAACATATTAATAAATTGGCAATACCTCTCTCGGTTTTTATATAACACCTGGCTGGCTTATATATTGTATTCATGTTTCGATTACAAAATTCTACTGAAAAACAATGCTTGTCAACATTTCATCGATTGTTAATAATTTGGCTTGAAGGCCTTATCAAAATAGTCTTTGTCCATTTTAAATTCGCTACACACAATTAAGCAGGTGCAGCAATGCAGTCACGTGGGTCACTAAAGATTTAAATGTGTGCAAGCACCTCGTTCAATAAACCTGTCAAGATATTTGTCCACTCCAATATTTATTCTATTATTATAATATTTTCCTCCGATATAGCTCTTTTGTTTGTATTCGGACCTATCTACGAAGGTACTACGAAAAGCTTATCATTCTTAGATATTCAAGGCTGTAAGGGTCAAGAAAATAAGTTTATGAAGGTTGCTCGCATACAATAGCCTTTTTATTGCTTTTGTCCATCAATGGAAAATAGCAAATAATATCCTTAGTGCGTACCTATGTGGTTTTAAGCAGGTATGTTATGTCAATATCCTCGTTCGTATATAACCGGTCACGTCTCAATGTCAAGTGAAAGAAAGGACGTACCCGATGTAATTAGGTAAGAGAGGTATGTATTGAAGGGGTCGTTAATATTATCTGTTAGTACACTTTCTAAACCAATTAAACGAGGAGCAGTGAACAACGCTATTAGCAATCTATAATAGAATGTTCAGATTGAATAACACCTTCCGATGAATGGAGGCGTCAGCTTTTGCGAGGCGAAATTTGCACAAGTCTCATGGGCGCTAATGATACGTTTACGAATGTAACTTTTGAATAGCTTTCACCGCACATTCGTCGGTTACGTTATGAACTGATAGTTCGTTACCGTTGAAAAGAATCACACAAATGCTACCTACATTGAAACACTTGCACAATAATTACGCATAAACGAGCTCGATGAATGAGCGCCGGTGATGCACACTTACTGCAAACTTTCCGTTGAATCTTAATTAGGATAAAAAATCACATGAAAATGAACTAACCATTCACAAATATGGCACATAAAAGAAAAAATCGCGCGTACGCGGTCATGGTCCGAACAACGTTCACTCCGTACCGCGACATAGCACCTTTCACTACCGCGCGGACACTGTTGAGTGCTGAACCCAAGAGCTAAGCGCCACAAGTCAACCACCACCACGGTCCGTCTACCCGCCTGTCTGCACTGGCTTTCACCTCCTAAACTCTGAAGTCTGATGCCACTGACATACGCACCCGACGTGTAATGTTCACATTTACGAGACACGACACGCGACTTGCAAATTAAACGGATATAAACGCGGGTAGTTATCGTTAGAGAGACCAACTGCTATAAGATAACCTTCCTTATATATTATTAGATATTATTATATGAAAGATAATTACATTTAAGCTGATACTTAATAGGTATGAAATAAGACACGTTGCGGACTGCGGTACACAATAAATACATATAGGTACTACCTATATAATTTAAAAAAAAAACTTGTGACTATTCATCACTGTGAAATTGCTATGTAGGCATGATTTTCACCAATAAAACTTTTATTTTATATCAACTAAACATACCTAGTTATCTATATTATAATAAAAGTGAATCGCCAAAGTAGCGTTTAAGCTACTATAGATACATAATATTAAGTATTCAGTGGCCAAAGTATGTGTGGCATTGCGTAAAACTTGAGAACGGCTCAACCAATTCGACAATTTTTTAAACGTTTAGGAGAGAAAACACGAAAAAGGGACAATGAGGCAGAATGTCTCCTGGAGCTCCTCGTAAATTATAAAAGGATTGAAAAATTATTATTTAAGATTTTAAACCTACTTGATCTGGCATGCGGATGGATGGATGGAAGTCAAGTCGAAGTCGGTGCCCAAAACAAGTAAAACATGTAGGTAATCATGCGAAGCGTATTTTAGAAAAATTGACCTCCTGTTTCTAAAATCGGTAAAAAGTGCGCGGGATTGAAATTTTATTTTTAATACCACGGGTTTGTGGTGAAGTGCTTTTTTTCGGTTAATAAATTAGAAATAGAAAAGTACCAGTAGTTATTTGAACTTTAACACATTTTTCACATTCTATTGTTCATAATGTTAAAACTTCGTTGTAGGTAGGTAGGTACCTCAATCCATCGTCAGCGAGTGGGTGGCGTGAGCTGAGGGAGCCGTGGGTATCTTAGGTAAGATTTCCCCACTTAAAAAAAAAAAAAAAGGTAGGTAGGTACCTGATTATATCTTCGTTGTCCTCGTAGATAATAATTGATGCTCAAAGTTTCATGCCAATTTGCATTTGCATTTGCATTTACATGACAGTTTTTTTCGTGATTATCGCTTCTACTATATTGTAAAAATAAAATTTCACATCTACTATATAAAAATAAGTCAGGTTTTTCTTCCTGATGCTATAACTCCAGAACGCACGAACCGATTTCCACGGTTTTGCATTCGTTGGAAAGGTCTCGGGCTCCGTAAGGTTTATAGCAAAGAAAAGGTGTCTCTGGTGGCGAAACGGAGTTCGCCCGGTTTGCTAGTTTTCACATAAAATTATGAAGAAAATTTTCTAGTCATAGATACTTTTTTTTCAAAGAATTGATATTGAGCTTAAAAGCTTAGGTCGTATAATAATGATTAAGTAATCTGCACCTTATAGCTACAAAAACACGTAAATTTTATGACAAAAATTTGTAAGTAAGTAGTTAGGTATTTTAAAAATAAACCATATCCCATGCATGTCCCAATAATTACTTGTTTTGAAAATATTTGGAGTTCAAATTATTTCTTTCATAACTAGTTAGTTTTTAAAATTATAAAATATTGCTTTTTCAGTTTGTAACCTTAATCCTAATTTGAAATTCCCATTTCCCGCTATTATTTTTATTTCTTTTTTTTTTCAATAATTGGTTCAAACTTTAATAACTACATAGGTAAAACGCGTTTCATTAAAGAAACGAATCTTCAATGGCGGCCAAAGCTGACACTGACATATGGTAGGGTCAGCAAAAAAGAAAATAAAAATAACGTAAATGGATAATCACTATCACTACATAGTATAAAACAAAGTCGCTTTCTCTGTCCCTATGTCCCTTTGTACGCTTAAATCTTTGAAACTACGCAACGGATTTTGATGCGGTTTTTTTTAATAGATAGAGTGATTCAAGAGGAAGGTTTATATGTATAATAACATCCATTAAATAGTGGTGAAGTACTGTTATTTTTGAGGTTTCTAATGTGATGTCGTAAAAAATTACATTTTTTCCGCTTAAATTGCATACGCAGGCTGAACCCTACGAGTTTTATCAAAATAATGTACTAAGTATTATACGCATTGAAAAGGTCTACAGAAAAGTCCGCGATGGTATATGTCTATCTCTTATGGATAACCCACAATAACTTTTTTTTGTCATTTACTTTTTACGACAAATAATGGTTAATTTTCGAAGCGATTTTAACCAATACAGCATTAATCCTTAACCAATTAAATACCTTGAATACATTGTTCATTTAATATAGATCTATATGGCCCTTTACACCGTATGATTTAAGTGAATATTTTTGAAGATATTACAGATTTAAAAATTGCGGGACGTAGCGTTTGCGGCGGTACCGGCCGGCCGCCCGGCTATAATATATTTTATACCCGTGCGAAGCCGGAGCGGGCCGCTATGTTTTTATATACAACGTTCACAGTTTATCTGTAGTGTATTTAGTATCAGCATTGCACCCGTGCGAAGCCGGGGCGGGTCGCTAGTTATTTTATAAATTATTTCAATTTGTTTGTTGACAAACTATTTTGTTATGGTATTTGTGTATTTATATGAATTATCATATTTACGTATACAGAATGCAAGAAAATCCCCATAATACTCGTAATGAGCCCATAAAACTGAACAACTTTTCCCAAAGAACATATTATGTCAAATTCCAATAAAATATTATTTACTATCGCAAATACATAATTGTCATTGTAAATTTATGATAAAAACTATTATAGGGAAAATCAAATACATTTTAGTGATTTTACTTTTCCCTCTTTTCCCTATTTTTTTGCATGCCATACGGCCGTGTGTAAGCGAGGAGGAATGGTAAGCGCCGCCATATAAGATTCGTTTCTTTAATGAAATGCGTTATACTTAGTTACTTTTTATTCATACAACGAACTTTTTTTTCTTTTTTTAAATTACCTTCTTAAATAAATTAATTAATATTTGAGGGAGATATATTCAAAAACATATTAGTTTCTCACTTAAGTATTTATTATTATTAAAAGTACATAATATTAAGTACCGGATACAGAATGAGTGGTGAAATATACAGGATGACTTGTTATAGCTGTATAATGCATTATAGTTATAAAGGGGTGAAAGTATAGCTCATTTGAACTTGAAGTGAGTAGAAGTTGTTATTTAGATTTCTATGAAGTAAACATTACCTAACCGAAATTTATTAGTTTGGTCAGGCTCGTGTCATGACACGTGTGCTCAGCACACACGCTCTTTTTTGAAGTGAAAACTTCTTTAGCGGCGTTGGGTATAAAATCTTAAACTCGCGTCAGGACACGTGGCCTGATCGAAAAAGCGTAAGACGGATTTTTTTTTTTTTTTTAGCCCTTATATTCCATGCGTAAGACGGATACCATTCCAAAATATCAAACATGCTGAACGTTAATAATCAAGTTTTCACTTCTGCCGGCACTCCCGGAGTGCAACCCGTCTTTTTTTAATAGATCTAGAGATTCTAGAGTGATTCTTGAGGAAGGTTTAATGCACGTTTAATGGATATGATTTAAGTTTGTACAATTAACATTTGTTAAGTTTTGGTCAAAACGGACGAAGCCGCTTGCGATAAAACTTATACATAAGTGTTTTAACTATATAGATTAACTTTATTTTATGACTTGTATTGTTATACAAAATCTGAATTGTGAATGGTTCCGAAAGGATTCGAGCATTTTGTAGAAAATAGTAAACAAGGGTTGATATAGCGATCTACATGAGATTCATTTAAAAATATTAGTACGGAGCCAAGGTTGGTCATCCAGATACTGAGTATTAATTAGACACAAAGGATGGCAAAAAAAAATGCTAGGCAAGGAAAGTCGCGTTGTCAAGAGATAAAAAGACTTGTATCCATTACATAATTCTGAAGTCGACGTGTCGTATGTCTATGTTCCAAATGCAAAGAGTATATCCAAATGTCACCTTGATGTTTACAATGAAATATTATAAATTCAATGTTTTCTGAAGTCTTGGGCTTAATAATTAATGATTTACAATAAAAATTATAGGGAAAACGTATTTAAAAATTAAATAATTTAAGGGATTTATGATAACATTTCACTATGACAACTTTACGTGAACGCCAGCTAAGTAAGTCGCATTATGGTTAAAAACTACAAGTGTTTCATTACAAACCATTGAAATAGTCCATATTTATTTTGTTTGCAATGAATTTAAGACATGTTATAATGTTTATTTCTTCCTTCACTATGTTATGAACAGAAAGCAATCCTATTGATTTTTCAGATGCACTCAAGCAGATGCTAAATTTAAATGAACCACTGACGAAGGCTGTGGCAAATGAACCCATTTGGAAAGTGTTAATTTATGATAGAGTTGGACAAGATATCATTTCACCGCTAATATCTATCAAAGAGCTCAGAGAATTAGGAGTCACCCTTCATGTGTTTGTACAAATTTTCTTATATTTTATTTATGTATATCAAATATAGGTATAGCGCCCGGCAAACTTCTTGGCCAAAAAGTAGCGTGGTGGGGGAAGCTTACGCATATAAAAATGTACTAAAAATTGGTGCGCAAACTTCCCCACCATGCTACTTTTTGGCCAAGAAGTTTGCCGGGCGCTATACTATAACAACAGTGTCTTCATGACTCAGCTGAAATAATACTGTGTATATTTTCTTCATTGAGGCTGCAAAAAACTGTCACCACTTTTGTTTACATTTTAATAATGTATATATCAATGTTAATTTTGCAATACACCAACATTTATACTAATATATTTTCAGTCAATTGCATTCAGACCGAGACCCTATTCCTGAAGTCCCTGCTGTATACTTCTGTGCGCCATCAGAAGAAAACTTGGGAAGGATCTGTCAAGATTTAGATAATGGTGTTTATGACCAGTATCATTTGAACTTTATATCTCCAATAACTAGGCAGAAACTAGAAGATCTCGCTGCATCTGCCATTCAATCAAACTCTGTTATGAGCATACATAAATTATATGATCAGTATTTGAATTTCATTTGTCTAGAAGATGACTTATTTATTATGAAACATCAACAGTCAGATGCTTTATCTTATTATGGTGAGTTGGAATTAAGTTGTGGAAATTAATCCTATACTATAAGCATATTATTAATGTTTTTCCTTATAACATGGATATTATCATAGTATTCAATTTACTTAAAAATAATGAAATATCCACACAAAATACTAAATTTATAGTATCATTCTTGACTGACATTTAATTCTTCAATTCTATTAGGAGTTAGACATATAATTTTTGTGTTTTGTTTGCCCCGGGCCTGACCAAAGTTTGCATTAGCAGCACTTTTCCTTAAATTCCTCGATTGATGACCAATGTTTTGAATACATACTATACCACTGTCGATAAAAATATATAATATCCTACAATGTATAAATAATAACTTATTACTTAATTCTTATTATTTTTCAGCCATAAATAAAGGAGATACTAAAGACACAGAAATGGAAGCCATCATGGATGATATTGTTGAAAGCTTATTTTCAGTATTTGTTACACTTGGTAAGTCTTATTAAATTTTATAAAATAAAACTTCTTTGAATTTCATTCTACAAATTATTGATACTCACAATATACATTTATATTAAGATAAAGTGCTGTTTGTTTTCAGGAAATGTACCCATAATTCGAAGTAGTAAAGGCAATGCAGCAGAGATGGTTGCAAAGAAACTCGATAAAAAGCTCAGAGAGAATCTCTGGGATGCCAGAAATAACCTCTTTCATGGGAATGCTGGACAAGGGGGCACATTTAGTTTTTCAAGACCCATGCTGATTTTATTGGACCGTAATATGGATATGGCAACGCCGTTACATCACACTTGGACATATCAGGCTCTTGCTCATGATGTTCTGGATTTGTCTTTAAACAGGTTTGTCAATATTTTGTAAATTTCAATGAATACAATGTTCTAGAATGGCTTCATTACAATACTTTTCGACAAAAAAATCTTTTGTTAATTTTTCATAAAAAATTATGTCATTCTCAAAGCAAATCTAAACTATTCTCAAAGCAAATCTAATATATAATTTTTTAAATATACAAACTACCCCAGCAGACATTGTTTTGCCCTATTGGCAATTTTCGTGTTTTCCCTTCATAAGTATTTTAAAAAATTATCCAAATTGATCAAGCCATTCTGCCCTTTTACGCGTAGTGACACATTGGGCGATTCATTTTTATTTTATAGAAGATATTTAATTAACTTTATCCTCTATTTATTTCCAGAGCAGTAGTGCCAGAAAGTACTGGTCCAGCCTTACCAGGGCAAAAGATCAAAACGCGAACTTGTGACTTGGACTCGAGAGATCCTCTGTGGTCAGAACATAAGAGCAGCCCCTTCCCGACTGTCGCTGAAGCTATCCAGGAAGACTTAGATAAATATAGGTATAGAAAATCGAATCAAAATAGTTATAGCAAGTATAAGTTTTTTAAATATAAGGCATATTTGCTTAAAAGTATCGATATAACAGGGCTGTTCGCATAATGCTGGATATTATAATATTTAAAATTTGTTAAAATATTTTAATTTATTTTCAATAAAATCCATATAAAAGAATAAAAATAGAATTCATATCCGCGTTTTTTGGACGTACCGTGGCAACGCCTAGCTTCTCAGTCGAATTTCTTCTACTCTTCTGGTTTTAAAAAGAACTATACATATTCTTGAATCATAATACCCTACAATATTTTTTATTAGGAGCTCGGAAGCTGAAGTAAAGAAACTGAAAAGCTCAATGGGTCTCGACGCTGACAGCGATTTAGCACTTAGTTTGGTGAGCGATAACACACAGAGACTTACAAGTGCGGTTAACTCCTTGCCACAACTTATGGAGAAGAAGAGGCTGATTGATATGCATACTACTATTGCAACTGGTATGTTAATTGTTATGTTAAACAGTATGAATGATTCTACTATTCATTGTTTAGTTCATTATTATATGAAGCATTAGATCCTTTGTGAGTTGCCTGTAAATGTATTTATTGTGAAACAGCTGAGCGAATTAATAAACCCAATAACAATTACCTTACATTATACGTAATATATTTTTATACTGAATGGAATAAAACTTCCAAAATAATAATACCTAGATGTCTTTTATAATGGTATTAAAAGTTATTCTTTGATTCATACTAAAAGCAATGGCATTTCATTTTACAATGCATTTTTTTCTAGCAATATTAAACTCCATAAAATCAAGACGATTGGATTCATTCTTCGAATTGGAAGAGAAAATAATGAGTAAAAGCGGCGCGGTAGAGAGCAAAGCTGTTATGGATTTGATCACTGACAGTACCGCGGGCACCACAGAAGACAAAATGCGTTTATTCATCATTTATTATCTGTGCACGTCACAAGTAACCGAGGAAGAGTATAAGAAGTTTGAAGCCGCTCTATTGACCGCTAATTGTGATATCAAACCAATGGCTTATATGAAGCGGTGGAAGTAAGTATTATATATACCTTTTCCGAATACCGTTATAACGCAAATCATAATTTTTTGCATTGAATAGTTCAGAACAAACAGTTCAAAACAAAATCAAGTTTATTAGCATTGTATTCTCTATCTAGATGTACCAGAAATTACGGCCTATAATGGTATGGGTCAATATGCGCCAAATTAAATTCAACCTTATTCATATGAATTAAAGTCGAATTTACAAAGCAAAAAGGGAGAACTCTAAAGCCCTTTGCCCTTAATTGTGTATCTTGTTGTGAATGATCTAAGTTCCGGAAAACAAAAAGATGCAAATTGTTAATTAAAGAAATCCCTATTTATTTTGTATAGAAGCTTCACGAAAATGTCGAGTCAATATGAAGGAGGTGGTACCAAAACAGTGTCTATGTTCTCCAAACTTGTGTCTCAAGGATCATCTTTTGTCATGGAAGGGGTCAAGAATTTAGTTGTTAAGAAACATGTAAGTGTATTTTTTTCAATCACTTGTTTTTAATTAAGTATTAACTGTGAATAAAAATATGTTCTTAATAGTTGTTATAAAAAATTGCTTATAATTATAATTTAACATGTTTATAAAATAATCTATAATGGACATTGGAAAAATTGTAGCATGTTAATCGTATATGCGTTCAGAATTCCCCCTTCCCGTCACACTTTCTACTGTCGATACTTTCTTACTATCACACAAAACCTCGCTGTGTTTCGTCAAGCCGTTTTAATAACGGGACCGCGGGTATTGCTGGATTTCTTCCGCGACATCACACAACCCACGATACAACTTTGTTAATTGCCATCACCAGAAGCTGCCAGTAAGCCGCACGGTAGAAGCAGCGATGAACGGCGGCAGCGACACTGAGCTGACCTGGCTGGACCCGCGCAGTGCACGCACAGACGCGGCGGGCAGAGCTCGCGCCTCCCGCCACGCGACCCCCAGCGACGCTGTCGTGTTCCTTGTGGGCGGCGGCAGCTATATCGAGCACCATAATCTGATCGACTTCGCTAAGGTACTGCTGGGGTGTAAGGGTGCTTTTCACCAATGATGAGCGAGGACTTCGCCGCCTCCCGCCACGCGACCCCCAGCGACGCTGTCGTGTTCCTTGTGGGCGGCGGCAGTTATATCGAGCACCATAATCTGATCGACTTCGCTAAGGTACTGCTGGGGTGTAAGGGTGTGTTCCACCAATGATGAGCGAGGATGTGTAGGAATGTTTGTAAAGAACCAATCATATAGTTTGAAGCGTTTAGCGCTTGCCTCCCGCCACGCGACCCCCAGCGACGCTGTCGTGTTCCTTGTGGGCGGCGGCAGTTATATCGAGCACCATAATCTGATCGACTTCGCTAAGGTACTGCTGGGGTGTAAGGGTGTGCTCCACCAATCATGAGCGAGGATGTGTAGGAATGTTTGTAAAGAACCAATCATATCGCTTCATTTAGTTTGAAGTTTGAAGCGATACTATTGGCTATTTACAAACACATTCCTACACATCCTCGCTCATTATTGCAGAAGGCATCATTCATTTCAAAAATGGATTCCGTCAGGGAAATATATCAACAACAAAACAAAAATAAACTATGCACAAAAAAAATTGTTCGTGTGTACAATATTTACGGGCGCACGCGCGTTCTAGAAACTAAACATTGCAAAATCTCTTATTGCTTCGAATCACAACGTTTGAAGATTTAAAATAAAATGGCATTGACATAATATTGATACACTATGCGATTTAATGTTTCGATGTTAACAATCGATTGACCTTTAATCAGATTTCTTTCACGCAGAATTATCAGTATTGTGGCTTCCGCCTTCGTATAAATCACGGTTGACCTCTTTATTAACACTTTACATTGAAATTGGATTAGTTGTAAAGACCTCAATACTTATTTTGATCCCCACTGTGTCTATGTCTAAAACTTAATTTTTTTTTACAGCAACAAGCTGCTAGTGGCGTTTCAAGAAAAATAATCTATGGAGCGACAACTCTTCCGAACGCCTCTCAGTTTTTGAAACAGCTATCACTTTTAGGGGAAGAACTTCAATGAACATTCCTGTATTGAATTTGTAATATAATATTTATTCAAAATGAAACTTGCATGAAGGTGCATGAAGTCTCGTTAAAGGATGTTTGGGAATATGATATAGAATGATGACCTAATTTTATTATTAAGAGATTTTATTATATAGCAATAAACTCATCAAGTTCTTTCAACAGACTTATATTGTAATAAAATGTAGATTCCGTTAATTTTTCGTAAATTGTAATATTCTTTGCACGGATTGGTGTTATGCTTTTGCAACTAAAGAAATAAAAATATGTACATAGTAAAAATATATAAATAGAAATGTTCACTTTAAAATATTTATATGAACCTGAATGGGAAATAAATAAAAAACTCAATTCAACAAGTTGGCATTTTATTTACAATGACGTTGAAAATAGAGCTAACATCTAATAACTACCAATAAATTTTGATTGTTTAGAACAAGAAGTATAAAATCTAAATCACAAGATCATTAGAATTCAGTAGCAATCAGATCTTAAACCATAAATTATTATTATTCCTCACGATGTTCTATTCCGACAAACCGCAAAGGCTATGGGGCAAAATATGTAATTTCACAACCAAAATTCTAGACGACCAGAAGCAATGTTTGAAATCTAAACTTAAACTTGTCTTGAATTTATGTATCCCAAATCTACAATCTATTGTGCTAAATAAAAATCGTGTCACATTTCGAACACAATAATTTTCAAAAAATAGTGAATATATTAAGTACGCCTAAAAGTAACGTACAAATTAAACAATAAATATTAATTACTGTCAAGGAACTTGAATATTTAAAAATTTACACTGCAAAACTATTACACAAAGATAAATTTAATATCTTTTATCATCTCACAAATATAAGTACTCTCAAAATTTAATAAAATGTATCACTGCTCATGATATGATTTTGGCACAATGAAAAACGTAAATAATTACGAATGAACACTGAAGAGAGCAAAATACAACGAATAAGATATATCAAAATAATTATAAAACCGGTCATGGGAAATATTAAAATATGGATAATGGTATTATTTGAACTTATATATGTACATACCAATACATAAATTAAGAAAGTTGTTTTGCATAATACATAAATTGCTGATAAAAAACATGTCTTTTCATTATCATCTTTTGTGCGTTACTCTTTTATCGATCCAACATTCTGAAGTAGAAATAGTTTTTAAATTTAGACATTATTATGCAGAAAGAAAGCACCCATTGATAAAATATCCGAATCGAATGGCACATCTACTGTTAATTGTTATATAAGCTAATTTAATTGTTATGATTAAGTAGTTTATTCAACATCGAAAAACAGATCTAATATAAGTTAAACATTAGTCGTAAGGCGAGTTATACTTAATGCTATTAATTTATTATTTAATACATAATACAAATACATGCATAAGCTAGATATTATTTGATTATGTTTCACAAGTAAAGCCCTCTCCATACTTAACAAATATTAATTGAGAATAAATCATATTACGAAAAATACGAAGATTACAAAAATGCAGAAGAATGTTTTGTCATTAAAAAATAATTAATAATAAGTCTATGACCATCTTTTTTAGTTCGTGAAGGCGCCGAGAGCGTCGCCATCATAAGTAGGTATATTTAAATACAAGATACATTACAAAGCAACGGTAATGTAAGAATGATTTCTATACATATTTATGATTATTTATATTTTTTCAAGGCGACAAAAAGAAACATAACTGTTTTTAGCGACGACCTTGGTGGAAACTAAAAAAGATTGGTCTGGCAGGACATACGGGACTCCACATACATTTTAGTTAAGTCTATACATTTCGAGACGTAATTTAAGGTGCTGGTTTGGCTTTGGACAAATTTAGAAAACTCATTACATTTGAATAAGACATCACGGTCCATCGCGATCGAGCCATTGCATTGAACCCAACACCATTATTCGCAACTACTTTTCTATAAATATAAAATAATACATTTTAGTTTCAACTATGTTTGTTGTTACAAAAATAATAAAACGAAATGATACTTTACGTTTTACATAGATTACAAGTCGTAAATAGACGGCAAATAAATTGCAACCCATTTACGTACAAAATCATATTGTTATCTATAAAAACATAGTGTCATAGGTTATCGTAATATTATTCATATATCATATTATTATAATTCAAAACGGACAGCATTCATAATAATAATACATAAATAAGAACATCGAAATTACTAAACATACCTTATTATACTTAAATGTTAAAAATATAAAGCAAAAATATAGATCTTCTAAGACTTTTTTATAAATTTAATGCAGTGCAATTAGCACACAATTTTAGGGTATTAGATTTTTGTTTAAAGTTATTAAATACATTTTATAGTATTATGATTTGACGCACCGTATACGATTTTACGAATAACGAACATAAGGTCCACAAATTTTCAAATTTTGGAGAAATAAATAAAAGCAATTTATGGGTAACAAATCTGGAATGCGTTTTTTACTATCAAGAATGCCTTATACTAATATACAATGAAATTTCTTCGTAATTGCAATGAACCAAAAGATAAATTTTAAGTAAATTACTCTTATAATATAAGCATGCCAATTTAATACAAGGAATTTTTTTTTTTTATATAAAGATTCACCAAATTATACTTAATTGAAATATAAAAGACAGGCGATATTTCTACTTATGCCGTCCGTATAAAAAAAAAAGTTAACACTATACCAGGAATAATCACTATAGATTCGGAATAAAAAAGTTAAGATCTTGAAGCCCAGGTACGTGACATTATTACCAATATATCAAGGGAATATTGATTGTCTAATCATCTAATGCTTCTTTACAGGAGTAACCTATATGTTATAATTTCAAAGTAATTTCCTTGTACATTTCTAATTTAATATAATTATTATGGCACTTGCATCATACTTTAGCGGTAACTGATATGGCCACAAATAGAATCATATTTAATTAATCAATACCCGAACCCACATTACACCAATTAAATCTACTCCTTGGCTTCAGGATCTTTCATATAAAATAAAAAAAGAATAAAAAAATATAATAATAGCGTCATGGAATGTCATTTTTTAAATACCAATTAGTTGCGAGAGGAATGTTACTCAGAGAATATATTATTATCATTCAATATTTTTTCATTAAAATATCATATGAATACAATTTTCATATACATGGAATAGGTATACAATATGAATACTTATATACATTAAGGAATATATAAAAATATGTTTCAATCTAAATAAACAATAAATTTGAGATTCAGAAGAGAAGATCTATACTGTTCATTCAAGAGAGCTGTAGCCTCATAAATATATTGAAAAATTATAAAAAATATAATGAATTGATGCTTCAAGTTAACCTAATATATGCAGATACTTCCATATCTGTTTATCAATATTTATGGCTATAATATATTATTATGTATCTCTGACGGTATGATCATATTAATTAAATACAATCATTTGTTTTTGCGAGAGGTAATAAATCATTCTATTAATAACAGGATAAATGTGAATAAAATTATACTTTTTACAATTTTCATCACTTGTTTAAGAGGCCGTATCGATTTTAAGAGTGATTTTGACTTGTTTCTTTAATTCTTTAGGAGCTCGTTTAAAAAAACTAACTACTATGTTATATGAAAGTAATGGTATAATTTAAAATTCTCTAGAATATTCGATTATATAGATCTGCCGTAACAACGTTTGCGCTCCCGTATATAATCGAAAATTCTAGAGAACTTTGAATTATTCCATTTCTTTCATAAAACATATAATATGTATTTTTTTTATTGCAAATTTTTAAGCATTAACCTATCATTTAGTGTGTATTTTTTATTTTTTTTTTAACTCTGTTGTAAGAACTAGAAATTCGACGCCATATACGCATAAAATTTCATCAAAGTAAGGCTATTTTAACTTAGATGTTCTTTGAAATTTTCAATAAAAGTACATAAATTGCCTCGAACATATTTTAGGATGTCTCAGTGTCTTTACTGTAGTATATTTTATAAGAAAACTTCTTCTATTAAATTCCGTGTAAAATACAAAGACACGAACGTCCCGCATGGAAAAAATTGAAACACGCCTTAGGTTATTGGCTATTAAACAAACTGGACAATGAATATCAATAAATTGTCTCGAACGTATTTTAGATATTGAATGAATCTTTAATTTAAGATATCATCACACATTGTTACTAATTTAGTTTTGTTAAACGAGCTTCTAAAGAATTACAGAAACAAGTAAAAATCACTCTAAAATCGATAAGGACTCTTAACAACATAAATAAATCAAATAAATATGTACTTAATTTTGGCTGTCAGTCTGTCCTTTGCACGAATGTATCCATTAGGCCCAGCATATAAATAATAAAATAAGATTCACATATTCTATTAGATATAGAAGAGCATTACTGTAAGACAACATTTAATTCAACAGTGCAATATAATTTTAATAGAATAACTATTTATTTGAAAATTGTAATTTTCTTCTCTAGATATAGGAAGGATTCAGTTTTAAGTAGTAAAACTTACATTCTATATTTAGCATAAATTTCAAACAGCTATACATATTTATAGGATTATATAGAAAGATTTACACACACATGCATTTACACTCAATGTCATGACAATATAAGTCTTTAACGGCTTAAGTAACAATGCAACAAAAATTATTTAATCGTGTATCATTTTTGTTAAACTATAAACCTCACTACAAATGTGTAAAATATAACATTCAATAAACAATATATTAAATAAAATAATAAACTTAAATTGGGCAAGATGATTCAGAAAGAATAGAGGGTAGAAAGAAACACACTTTACTTAACTCCCTTCCAATACGAAATACTAGCATACAGTTACGACCAAACCATCTATTACCATCTTTATCCACCAAGTGATCATCTAGCATTTACTATTGGATTTCCACAACATGCTACTGTAACATTTTATAAATTTCATAAATTTTCTCAACATTTATTTTCTTTCTGAAGCACCTTCTTAAAAAATAATCATGGAAGCTCCTAAAGCTTTTAACGATAGTAACAATAAGTTCTCACATCATGCTTATAATTTTTAATTTACATTAACAACATTTGCAACAATACTAAACACACAATTGATTATATCACCATAAATATATAATAAATATAAATATAACAAGTTCAGAATGCTAAAGAGAAGTCAATCTACTTATAATATGATGCTTATTATCTCATAATATTTAGAGTTAACATGATGTAACCATGATTACATTTTTATGTAAAGCACTCACATGGACTTCATCAATTAAGTGACATATTTTAAAGCATGAGATTCAAGTATTATATTTCATTTAGTTCTAAAGAGCAGTAGATTAACATTTTAAATTAAATACATTTATTTTATGATGTCATACTATATTTTGCATTTTTTATACATAACTCTCAAGTATTATTAATATATTGACTAGTTGATGATGAAATATATTAATTAAACACTTCGTTGATTTCCATGAAACATTGACTGGCAGAAGTAGAGTGACAGAATAATAGAATATAAATTCAGTCATAAATATATAACAGAATTATTTAGAAAGCAAGCAGATGTAGCAGTAGGTTTCAATTAACAATTCAGATACTACAATTTATTAAGTTCTACCTTACATTTTCTTGACTCGATGTGGATTCTTAAAGTCAAGATATGTTATAAGAATAAATTTAAGTACCTTACTTGCATTATTGAAATGATGTAGCGTAGCATATTTATTGGGGCTGTTGTTGTTGATTCTCTGGTTTGGACTGGGCGCTGGAGTTGCGACTTGAGCTACTACTGTTGAGAATCATCTTTTGCATCTGACGGATAACAGTGGTAGCGTGATAGGCTTGTTTCCAGCGCGACTTGGCAAAGTTCTTCTTGAGTTGCTCTGATACTGTGCCATGGATGTTCTTGTTGCTAGCGGCATTGCCAGATATCCATGGGTGAGCCAAGGCTTGCCTGTAAGGGTAGTCAGGAATAATTCAAACATAATCAATTATAAACCCATTGACCACCGAGCGGCCCAATGAGACCACGACACAATAGATTTTCTATTGTCTGTGATTCCGGGGGCTGAGGCATTAATTCAAAAAATTTATATCACCTTCTGTAATAGGTATTTAATAGATTTAAGTATTTAGTAGATAGCAATTTGAAAATATCTTAATTGATTTCACTGATAAACGCATCAATAAAGCAACAAGAAAGATCTATTCATGGTTATTAAATAAAAAATTATGGTTTATGATTACTAACTTCAAGGATAATTTTGTTATAATGGAGATAGAAGAATCTTTATATATATTATAAAGGCGAAAGTTTGTAAGTATGGATGTATGGATGTATGTTAATCTTTCACGTAAAAACTACTGAACCGATTACAATGAAATTTAGCAAACATATAGAGGGTAACTTGGATTAACACATAGGATAGTTTTTATCCCGGAAATCCCACGGGAACGGGAACTATGCGGGTTTTCCTTTGCAAACGCGGACGAAGTCGCGGGCGGAAATCTAGTATTATATAGATGAATAGAATGAAAACATTTCAGCTTGTGGCAGCAGCTATGCGGGTATTTTAGTTTTTTTTTTAACTATATTCATTTTATTTTTAATTTATTTATATTAACCTCATTACCTCACAAATGAATATTATATTCATTATCTCCTGAGAAATATGCATAACTGATAATTATGTTAAAGCTTAAGTACTGAGCTAATTTTTATATTTATAAGTATAAAGATTTTTATTAATAAATAAATATAACTAACAAAAACACATTGATATTTTTCTGTTACATTATTATAAATTCTTCAATGTTAAATTAACTAGACAATTGCAGCTATATTTGCTCTAATTCTTCAAGGACATAATATTATAAATTCATTTCTTATATTTTGAACACTAAAGGTATTTTAATTGAATAGATGTGAATGAAGATGCCTTTGTTTCTTGTTATTGTGTAATAACTCAGACAATGATCACAAAAATCATGTAATAAATTTGATTTTAACACCGTCTGAAATATCTACACTGTTCTTGTATAATGCCCTATTTTGTAGTAATAACCTGCTGCATAATAACCATTTTCTCCTTATTTTATATTCTTTAATATAAAATACATATTATACACATTTAGGCACTATATACATATATTTAAGGCCCAAACATGAGAACCCTTCAGGAACATTAATTAATTAATGGTTTTGAATAGCAATTGTGTCAACACTGGGTATATTTTATTACAAATTATGCCTGTAAACAAAGCTTTGTTATTTCAGGGGACATAGCTAAAAAGTAATAAAAGAAAACAACATTACTTACTTGCAAGTATATCTCTTGTCCACATCCACACACATCAAATGCTTGATGAAATCCTTTGCAGACTCACTAATATCATCCCAGTATGGTGAATCAAATTCAAAGTCACCTTTAAGAATTTGCGCAAATAGATTTGCATCATTCTCATCATAAAATGGTGGGTAACCACACAACAGGATGTATGAAATCACACCTATGCTCCAAACATCAACTGCTTTACCATATGGTTTTTGAGCTAGCACTTCTGGAGCTACGTAACCAGGGGTCCCGCAAGCTGTTGCCATTATTCCCGAATCTTCTATTTTGGATAGACCGAAATCGCTTATCATGATTTTGCTATCTTCATCAGAACTGTAGTACAGCAGATTTTCAGGCTTCAAGTCCCTGTGTACCACACCTTGAGAATGCATATAGTCAACAGCCTCTAAAACTTGTCTTATGAGATTTGATGCATCTTTTTCGGTGTAAGAACCCTTTTCAACAATTCTGTCAAATAATTCGCCACCTGTTACAAGTTCCATCACAAGATAAACTTTGCTTTTATCCTCGTATGTTTCGAGCAGCTGGACGATATTTGGATGGGAAAACATTTTCTTTTCCCCAGCCTCAGCTTTAGCATTTTCGCTAAATCTTTTAAGCACCCTGATTTCATTCTCTAAGGAATCTTCCTTTCCTTTCAGTGCTTTTTTATCAATGATCTTGCAAGCGAACAGCTGTCCATTTTCTTTACTTTCTATAAGGCGTACTTCAGAAAAGGCTCCTGTACCTAAAAGGTCTTTTACAACGTACTTGTCCTCAATGGACGGCTGTTTCTCAGATTCCTTTCCATCCTTTTTAGA
>CAJQZM010035632.1:0-19903 GCA_907164665.1 Colias nastes | reverse complement strand
ATATTATTTTAGGGGACATTTATGTAATCATAATTAGTAAGTTTTACTCTAAGAGCATTAACATTGAATAATAAGTAATCACAGAAAAATTACCACCTGATGTAAGAAATATTGGGCTATTAAATTTTCCTAATATTAGTATGACCTACCTATATCTCCCGCTTGGTCACACTCAATATTGACTTACTAAAAACTTTGTTTGAGATACTAAAAACTTTGTTTTAAATTATTATCTTTCTATAAATTAATCCATCCATACCTCTTTGCACAGCACCAAAGTCCAAAGCGTGATCTCTGGAATCACCACCCTGTACAGCCACGGAAGATGCGGCCCCACCTCCCACTCCGATACGATATACTGGACCCCCCACTTTTACTAATAACATGCCTGAACGAAAAAAAAATATTTCATTTAAGTACCCGATAATTGCATTTTTTGCTACATTTTAATCGATGCTTTAATGATATTGGTCGTACTATGTTATATAAACCAAAACCTTTCGATAAATACACTTTTTCATATACATTATCATGCGACTAAGTCTGCTTTCAAAAGAATGAGTAAAGAATATTAAAAACTTTTTTTTTTAATTCAGTTCAGGAAAACGCGCTTGAAAATTCTAAAACATTATTTACATTATACGTAATTTAAAAGGTGTTATTAAATAATTTTTAGTGTAATAAAAAAAAATTGTTTACCTTTCTCCGGCTTATTCTTCTTGATCATATTGTGAGGCATGTAACCAATACCACCACTGAACATTATTGGTTTTATGAACTCTTCGCGAATATTGTCACCATTTTCCAATCCATATGACTGAACAAATCCTACGAAAATAAAAATATATTAAGCATCTGATAGGAATGATTTAATTCAAAAAACTATTAAAATTATGTTTAATTAGATACATTTTGTATTTAATAAAATTTTCGTCGTCTATCGTTTCACAAAAGCCAATCTATCTAATGAACCCAATAAAATAACAAATTTAGTTGCTTTTAATTTATTTAATTTAACTGAGTCATCTATACTTTATTGACATATATGTAAATACCTGATACAAGTGGTTCTCCGAACTTATTTCCATAGTCAGAAGCTCCATTACTCGCCTCGATAATAATTTGCAGAGGGCTAGCAAAGTTGTTGGGATATTTCCAGTCCTTTTCTTCCCAGGGTAAGTCATAGCCTAGTTTCATAAAATTATAAAATTATGTAAGTAGGTAGTGTACATGAAATTCATGAATGTGTGTAGGTAAATATGATACATAAAAAACTATAATTTACCATTGTACTTTTAAATATGTACAACCAAACTAAGATACTTACTGTTTTACTACACATATATGTATATTCTATAACGGTATTAAAATTTATGAACCCACTCAATATTTTATCAAGAACAAGTAATGACGAAATAATTTGTTGTTATGAATAAGTTGTTTTTATGCAAACATCATATGATGTCGTCATAATGATAATAATTATAATATTAATAGATAATATCGGTATTTAGATCACAGCGCCATATTGCATCATTGAGATTGGAAAGAGCATTGTTAGGGTTCCGTACCGGAAGGGTAAAACAGAACCATTTTACTGAGAATTCGGTTTCTGTCTGTCTGTCCATCCGACTTTCACCAGGCTGTATCTCATGAACCGTCAAAGTTAAACATTTGAAATATGTAGGGGATAAAAAAATATATTTAACGGAACTCTCATACAATAGACTTATATTGTTACATTGATAACGGCGAAATCTATTTTCAATTTCTATGTTTCTATGTGAAAGAAAAACTCATTTGAATATTTTTAAAATATCCTCCTATTGAAGATAGTGTCAGATTAAAAGCCTGAAGTTGGAGGAATATGAAATTTTAATAAAAATCTAAGTTGATTCCATAATATGTGATTTGCATGTATGTATTTCTTTCCTAATTTCAAAATTTGCACAAATGTTGTACTGTATATCTCACCTGGAATCAACAAGTTGCCAACACTATATCCAGCAGTACCCGCTACTGTATGACCTCCACGGCCCACACCTTGTACATCCCTTATTCTGCCCCCCGTACCCGTCGTCGCCCCACTGAACGGGGCCACCGCAGTGGGCATGTTATGAGTCTCAGCAGTGAATATTATATCTGACTCGGTTTGTTCAGATATCACTTGTGAAGGAACCTTTACGTCACTTGGCCGCAATTTTGTGTGTTTGAAACCTTTTATTGCACTAAAATTAAAAAGATATACAAATAAACATGTTCAATAAACTTAGTTTTTTTAGCAAGAGGATTACGAAATCTATTTTTATGTTTAAAATCAAATTGAATTCTTTAACAATACAATACTTTAATAATGTCACTCTATTGAACTCTATTAGAAATGTAGTAACTATTTGTCAATTAAAAGTTAGATCATTTTATCTCCAATAGTTTAGAACAAACTAAGTCATAGATCTTAAGATCTATCAAATAAATTTAAATAGTTCACACCATAAAATCTCCTTTTTTTAATGAAAGTCAAAGATTACATTCAGATAGTTTCGTAAAATTACCTGCTGTTATCCCCAAATTTGATAACATTATTGTCATTTGAAAACTTTTGTGTTGATGCAACCATATCAATTAAAGACTCATTGATTTTTTGGCCATCTAATATCATTTTACCCTAAAAGATAAAGATTTTTTGTTACTATGCAAGTAATAATCATACGGTTCTACAAAATTATTAATAGTAAGATGTTATCAATAAGCAATAAAAAGGTAGTTAAAAATAATACAAATTTATCTTATGAAAAACTATTCCATTTACCGTAGTGGGTATTACATCAGTAATTTTGATAAGCAATGGCAGTTTATTGTAAACAAGTTCAAAATTTTGTTACTTATAACAGACAAGTACTATCATAAATTAACAATATAATAGAAACTAAAATTTATTCCACATTATATCATTATAAACAATAATCAATTATTACTTTCATTTGTTTAGTAATTTTCATTTAGTCAGTTTCCTAGTTTCATTCATTTATATATAGTTTAAATTTAACTTATAAATCTTACCTTGAAAAACCAATGTCTTGAATGTTCACTATTGCTCTGGGCAAGGTCAAATAATTCAACACTAGTTGGATCTCTCTTTAGCTTATTAACAAATAAGTCCATATAGAATTGCATGTCCCAACTATCAAACGCCAAACCTACATTGAATTGAGATAAATAGGCAATTATTCAATGCAATAATTTAACATTAGACAACCTTATATTGTAACCATTAGAAAACTATATTTCAGTTTTCCGTTCAAGGTTGTATGTATAAACTATAATTACAATATTAGATTTTTAAGGTAATTAATTTACAATGTTTAAGGAAATGCGTAACTATAACCTGTATTGGAAATAATTTCATGTAATATGCATATTTTTAATTAGTGCAATTAAATACCTAGTTTTTGGTTCACTTTTTCCATTGCTGGCATTCCTTCTTTTTGGAGAGGCACAACATACCATGGTTCCAAGTCTTTTGGTAAACCTTCATTAAAACTATAACGTGGAAGATTTTCCTTGGTGTAAATACACTGCGTCATCCTATCGTGTAATGGTGCAGCCAACTCCTCAAATAAACTTTTGCTGACAGTTTTAGCATTATTGAAAGTGATGAGATATCTGGTGGACACTTCAAGTCTGATAACATCACGTAGACCAACACTTTCACAAATTTGTACAGAGTTACTTGAGTCGGCTGTTGAAAAATTAAACCTGTAACAAACCATGAAGCACATATATTTTACAATCTGAAGTTTTACAGCAGTCTTAATAATGCAACTATCAAAACAAGAAACTGTACAGTTTAAAACCATGTTATTAACTTCAGAGTTTTATTAATTGGATGAATGGATTGCATACTATTAAAAGTAGCTGAAAGATTGGGCCCACTATATGCATTGTACAGCAGTACAACATTTTTATGTTGAATTACCTACTACTAATACTTACTTGCTTACTTTGTAAAGCAGTCAATGTATATTATTGGAAATATAGAAAGGAAAACAATATTGCGCCAAAAATTTAATATTGTGGCATGATACACGCATAATGTACGTACAAGTTGCATTTCGAGTTAGATAGTAATCAAGTAATATTTTATTACAAAAGCTTTAATTATTGGAGTAAAAACTAATTCAAGATAATTCAAGTAAAAATATATTAACTTAAAACTGTAAAAAATAAAAATAAAAGTATTACCTTGGTCCTATTTCGATAATAATTTGATTATCATCAATGAACTTATAGATTGATTCGTTCTTTAAAGAATGTGGTTGTAAGGGAGAGCTAAGTAACCATCGCAAAATTTTTATTTGGTTGATATTCAGAAAGTCACATCCTTCTGCAAGTTCCGCATGATAGCAAATTTCAGTGGATAAATTCAAAACATCATTATCTACTTGTCGCAATTTATCCAATATCTCTTTAGTTTTATGCGCACTAAACGCTTCACACGTGAAAAATCGTATAATACACATCTTCTATTTAGCACGACTACTTCCCTCTGAGATTCCAAATTTACTAACTCGATTTACTCGACTGACGACTTTATCTTGCTCGAGATAGCTCGAGAGTCGAGAGTCGAGACTCGAGACTCGAGTAGGTACTAGGTAGGTAGATGATAGATCGTTGAACAGAAATTTTAAATTTGCTCTTCTGACAGTGACAGATAACAGCTGATTAAGCTTGGATTAAGCAGGCATAAAAATCAGTAAAAATCTAAGTAAAAATCGCTGTCAGTCTGTTCTTGGACAATACGACGCTATTCCAACGGCATATTGGGCGTAATTACGTTATGATGATAACATTAATGTTAAAGTTTATCATCATTATCTTACTGACGATAAGCCAAATATGTAACTCATTATAAATGAAATAATAATCATCTCATGTAATTTTAAATAATTTTAATTAGGTAAATATGTACTATACACACACACACATGAAAAAACGTGTGGACTTCTTAAATATTAAAGTTAATAAAATAAAATATCGGGTTTAGTGCTATTTTTAATAAATCAAATAATAATAGTATTTAAAAATGTTAAATAAAAATAAGAAATAATTAATAATTTAAAATGAAATAATAAACAATATTAATAATTTTTTATTTTATTCAATTTTATCAATTCTATACCTACCAAAATCTTCAAAATTAATCAATTTAGCGGTTAAAATATAATACACATACTACAATACATTACATAATATAATACATTACATACTTTACATATTTTACACTATAATACTTAGAGTATAAATACTATCTATAGAGTGCGAACAACGAAGTGGGAACAGTAGGCACAGGTGGGAACAACACGACGTTCCCGCCGCGAGCGCTCGTAGTCGTGGTTGAGTGCTGTCAAAGTGCGTTTCTCTAGAGATTTTTTTCATATTTACGAATAAACATGGTGAAATGTGCAGTTCGATCTTGCAAGAACGATACTAGAAAAAACACAAAATTGAAATCCAGTATCACATTTCATCGGTAAATCGATTGTTGTATTTATTTTTATGAAAATAAATCTAGCATCGCGGGGGTGAAGGGGAAGTGGGAGGCGGACACGCGCAGGCTCGCTCGCGCACCCTTCGCGCACCTCACTGCCGCCACGTGATCGTAGTGATGTGACTTGACCAACGCTGTACTCGATAGTTTAGTAGAAGAACTATATATTTTTAACATATTATTTATTTCACTTTAAAATTAAAACTCTTATAAAAATGTATTTTAAATAATTTTGTCGTGTGTTTTGTATGATACACTTTCTAATATTATGAATGCGAATGTATTATAGTGTAAATGTAAAGTATGTAATGTTACGATATTATATTTTAACCGCTAAATTGATTTTTGAAGATTTTGGTAGGTATAGAATTGATAAAATTGAAAAAAAATATATTAATATTGTTTATTATTTCATTTTAAAATATTAATTATTTCTTATTTTTATTAAACATTTTTTAAATACTATTATTATTAGATTTATTATTAAAATAGTACTAAACCCGATCTTTTATTTTATTAACTTTAATATTTAAGAAGTCCACACGTTTTTCAGATATTCCAATTAAACATTTTTTTATACTACTTATCTATACTAATATTATAAAGCTGAAGAGTTTGTTTGTTTGTTTGAACGCGTTAATCTCGGGAACTACTGGTCCGATTTGAAAAATTCTTTCGATGTCAGCCCATTTATCGAGGAAGGCTATAGGCTATATTATATCATCACGCTAAGACCAACAGGAGCGGAGCAATGCGGGTGAAACCTCGGGGAACAGCTAGTAATTAATACAAGACATATTTAAATGGAATAAACACACTTTATTCACTTGGCAAACAAATTTAAAATTAAATATTTATACTTTATTCATACATTTCTCCTTTATTTTATTTTTTATTTTTCTTTATTTAAGGATCACAAAAGGTCGTTACATGTGTACTTAGGCTAAATACAGTTTTTTTATATATAAGTTGGCGTATGCACAACCGGTTATATGTGACCACAGCTTACACACAAGCGTTAACATAAATTTATGAAATTAATACAAAGTGATAACAAATAATAAAACAGCTTAATCATGCATATAAGTATACCTGCACCAAGTGACTGGAATTATGCTGTTTTAAGAATTTAATTAGGACAAAAAAAGTTTTATAATCTTGTTCTTCATTACAGGCCATTTATCAGAAAAAATATCAATATCTACTAAATTTAACAACGAGTTATAATGTCTTAAAGTTCTTGTAATAGGTGAATTATATTTAGTATTTGTTTTACATGAGGGTAGAAAAAATAATTTATAAGAGCTAGGACGCTTCTGTCTACAAGGCACAGATATATTTATATGGTTAAGAAGTTCTGGACAATCAACTTTACCATTTAATATTTTATGCAAAAATGCCATATCTAAAAGTTTGCGTCTGTTATCAAGGGAGCATAATTTAAAAAACTTTAATCTTTCGGAATAAGAAGAAAGCTGTAGGTTGGCCTTAATAACATATTGAACATAAAATTTACTTAGGATACATATTTATTTACATAACTTATCGATAGCTCAACACGCAATTGATACCTACCCATCCCTACTGGTCACACACACATCTATATAGTATCTATAGCTCATCTGCCTACGATGCGCATTAGGCAATTTGTGCAATACACGCGCTCTATACTATTGTAATATATACTCTAAGCTATAATACATTTGCATTCATAATAATAGAAATAAAATACAAAACACAGCACAAAATTATTTTTAATACATTTTTAAAATAGTTTTAATTTTAAACTTAAATAAATAATATGTTAAAAAAATGGTTGCCTGTAAAGTCGGTTTTACGGGCGAAGATTTTACGTGACAACGTCTTTTTCTCGATCATAGTTGAGTGGGAGAGAGACGCAAGGCATTCGGCGGGCCTCTCTCTCGTTCGGTGACTCATCTTAACGTTACCGAGCGTTACACTTTTTCATAAGTGACTCCCAGCCGCAACCTAATTTAAGACGTTGTCACGTCAATATAGTTATTCTTGTAAACAGCTATCGAGTACAGCGTTGGTCAAGTACATCACTACGATCACGTGGCGGCAGTGAGGTGCGCGAAGGGTGCGCGAGCGAGCCTACGCGTGTCCGCCTCCCACTTCCCCTTCACCCCCGCGATGCTAGATTTATTTTCATAAAAATAAATACAACAATCGATTTACCGATGAAATGTGATACTGGATTTCAATTTTGTGTTTTTTCTAGTATCGTTCTTGCAAAATCGAACTGCACATTTCACCATGTTTATTCGTAAATATGAAAAAAATCCCTAGAGAAACGCACTTCGCTATACTCTATCCACCGAGTCAAGTTAATATAGCGCTCTCTCTGTCACGTAATCCCATACAAATGACAGAGACAAAAAAAGTCAGTGGGCGTAAACCATTCTGAATGTACGTACACACTGCGCTACTCTTAAATAAAAAATAGCTTTCTTCCCACGACTACACTTGCCTTTGTAATATAATAAGTAGGTGAAAAATTGGGCTAGTAGAAGTTTCTTAAAATAAATAAAAAAAAGCTTTTATTAAATTAATGTATTTAATGTGAAGGAAAAAAAACAAGAGTAATAAAATATTTACATCATTTATTTTCATTATAATTTACGTAATTATTATAATTCAAAAAAACCCCCGACACAAAAATAATCTCTAAGATCTCTAAGGTCACGGAACAATAACAATAAAATATGAGCGCGTCTGCACAGTACGGGTACCACGATCAGACTAAAATATACACGTAGTCTGTACAATGCATTAACGGTTATCGCTGACCAATCACAAACAAGTCTATGTTTTCCGTATTAACTTGACTCGGTGGATAGAGTATAGCACTCAACCACGACTACGAGCGCTCGCGGAGGGAACGTCGTGTTGTTCCCACCTGTGCCTACTGTTCCCACTTTGTTGTTCGCACTCTATAGATAGTATATATGTATACTCTAAGTAAAAAATGAAAAAAGTTTTTTTTGTAATCGCAAGAGCAAAATAAAGAAACGGTTTTTTTCTTTCATGGCCTTATTAAAAATGAAATGTTGTCAAATGTCAATTAAGTCGACTAAATTTAGTGAAATAATGATCGACATCGGAAACCGGTGGGAAACCGCTCTAGTTTGAATAGGCCGAATAGGCCATAATAATATTATAACTCAACAATATTTTACATTATAATAATATATAGCTATAGAATAATAGGGTAAGTATAACAAAACAAAATCGAATCGAATATTTTTTTCATACAGAACATATTTTATTATAACCCACGTTTAAATGTTTTATAGCAGTTATTAATTAGCACCCACGATCCAGTTGGTAATTTGCTGACTGCGCATTGCGCAAGAGAGAGGTACCTTATGATTTTTCAATGTATTCAGAACGAATATTTCTTTGGCACACCCAACAACCTAAACAAAGTCGTTTTAATTAACAGAATGGTGGTAATGACTTATACTCATGGAAATATATTATAATGTCTATAGTTCCGTGCCTATAATATTATAATTATCAGTTGGGGTGTTTCATGGTTTTTTGGTTTCTTAGTAACAATTCTTGTTTTTCTAAGGTTCACTTCATAGTGGAAGTGTGGCAACTCGTTTTCTTTATTATGACCGTGCCGTCATGTTAAAAATTTTTACCTGAAAGACAGGGACTTATTTCGTGGCGGCGAGTTCTCTACAGTCAGTTTACACTTGCCGCCAATTGACAACATTTCATTTTTTATAAGGCCATGAAAGAAAAAAACCGTTTCTTTATTTTGCTATTGCGATTACAGAAAAAAAATTATTTAATTTTTTTATCGCATATTTTAGGAGAAATTAAATAAATACGAAAAATGTTATGATGACGTCATACATACGGAGGAATAAAAACGCGCCCTAGCCTAATTTTCTATGTTAAAAAAAAAAACTACCAATTTGACGTTTACATGGCATGTCCTGTCTCCTGTGTCATATTATTTTCATAGGTACTAATGTCAATAGTTGTAGTAATATTTGTGAATTGTTCAAGCTATTGTTAGAACGTGCTATTTTGTTTTTGTTTTGGATTTTAATCTCACGATGAATCCTAATGAAAAATATACACCTTTTAAAGAGGCCAAATATTGTTTTGTTCCTTCCTGCAAGAACAATTCTATTAAACATAAAGAAAAAATGTTTTTTGTGGTGCCCAGTGCGTCTAAGCAAGACTGGTGTAAAGCAGTGGGTGTTGATTGCCCTAAGCGTAGCCTGTACATATGTGAAGATCATCTCAATGTAACGTTATAATTAACAATTGATTTTAGTGATATTGAATAGCAGAATTGTTTTTTTGAAGAAATTTGTTTACATTGATTTTGATTCTCAAATCAATATTTGTGTTCTCATTAAAACTAATTCAAACTATTATAGTATACTTAAATATTTTTCTGGCAATATATTTACCAACTAAAATTTCTTTCAATCCATTATTTACATCAATATTTGTTGCAGTTAAAAGAAGATATAATTAACTACATGTATTGGTCAACTATGAGAGGACGACCCAAACTCAAAGCTTCTTTACCGCAGTCCCTTCAACCCAACATATCTCCATTAAGGGAACCTCAGCCAAGCACATCATCAGCAGCAATTCCAATGGAGATAGATAGTGTCACAGAAATTAAGAAGATTTTATTATGTAATAAAGGTGTGCAAGTGAAACCAAAAATGGCAGATCGGACTACTAACTGTTCTTTGAGTAAAATTAAGACAGCTCCATCATATTTTTGTCAAGATGATGATGACTTTAATAGGGAACAAATTGATATTGATGATGCCATACCATCAACACAGGGTAGCACTACTACTACTACTTCTGTAGATGTTTCTGACATTACAAACAAAAACATACAAAAATCCTTCATGCTAGAAATAATTGAAAAAAGGCCATTAGATTACATAGGATTACCACAAAATTATTATTGGTTAATAAACTTTTTTGTGTCTCATTTAAAATTAAAATCTATACATATTATAATAACATTATACAAAATTAAAACTAATTTATCATTCAGGCAAATATCAGACATGTTTTGTATATCTCTAAGCACTTTATGGCGTATATTTTATAAAGCTCTTTATGTACTATCTAATTTTTTTAAACAATTGATTTTTTGTCCCCCTATTTTGACTGTAAAACGAAACTTACCATCTTCTTTTAAAACAAATAAAGAATACTCAAATATATATTGCATAATAGATTGTTTTGAAATAGAAATAGAAAAACCATCCAAGCCCATAGAGCAATCACTGACCTGGTCTCAGTATAAAAATGCTAACACACTAAAATATTTATTGGCTTCAACACCTGATGGTTTCATTGTTTTTGTATCAGCTGGCCATGGTGGTAGGATATCTGATACAAACATAGTGGAAGTATCTAGATTTTTAGATGTGTTACCACCTAACTGCTCAATATTAGCAGATCGGGGATTCAAACATATTGATACTTTATTGACTAAAAAAGGCATAAAGCTTCTTCGTCCACCAAGTGTTGTAAAAAATGTTAAATTAACAAAAAAAGAAGCCATTCAAAGTAAAGTTATTGCCAGTCTACGCATTCACATAGAGAGGGTTATTAGGAGAATAAGGTTATTTAAATTGTTAAAACCACATTCTGTTATTAATAATAAGTTAATTCAATACATCGATGAAGTAGTGACAATAGCATGTGGTTTGATTAATTTACAAAGTTCCATAGTAAAAAATTGTTAAAACCACGATAGATGAAGCGGTGACCATAGTATGTGGTTTGATCAATTTATAAAGTTCTATAGTAAATATAAATAATGAATAGGCTGTAAAAGTAATTTTAAACAGTGTGATTTCTGTATGTAAGGACATTTAGGTTAAATTTACTAAGAAATTATTAAGTTCAAACTTAATATGTATGTAGTTTTGTTAAATACTTATTTTATTTAATCTTAATAAGCCTATGATTTTCATAATTTCCTATTAATAAAAGACTGTTTTTTTTTTTAAGTTCTATTTATTTGACACTTTCCAACATTTTTGGGAAAATATATGTTTCCCAGAAATTTTCAGCACCCCTTAACAAATGTTGCATATATTCATCATCATAAAGGATCCAGTATTTGTGAATGATTTTGTTTAGTTCAAAATGTGGATCAGCTACACAAAATAATCCTTTTTTCTTTTCAGCAGCAAACATTTGGAGCATTATTTGAGCTTTAAATTTTTCTTTAATTTCATTTTCGTTTATGTACCTTTTCATTGCTTTATGGCTCATTGGACTTTTGATGAACTATCAATGCCATCTGGGGATACTCCAATGATAGGGGATAGTAAAATTATGCCCTGTTTCTCAATGTGGATGTTAAGTTCTATTTCAAGCTCCTGTATAACTAGATTTTCCAATGTTTTGCCTCTTTTAATAGCTTGCGTCTCTGGCACTTTATATCCTCCTAAAATACTGTTCACTAATGCACCATCTGTAGTTTTGCATTTCACTGCCTCATAAATTTTGGACCCAGTCACTCTACCCTGACGCATTGCATGCCACAATTTAGAGTCAGCCTGTTTTTTAGTTTTTTCAGCTATTTGGTTTTTGAGGTTGTCTGTAATGATGTTTGCATACCATGATTTAAATGCCATGTAACTGTGATCATATTGGACATCTTGAACAAACTGGAGCATTAAATTAAAAACGGTTAAATCTATCAGTGCAGGCTGCTGTTCTTGGCAATATTTTAAAATCATTCCTTCAGATATATTGCGCAGATTACACTCATTAGTAAATGTGGATAATGTTACATTCACATTTATATCTTCAGGAACTTTCCTTTTTCTTCCCAAATTTTTGGCCAAAACAAACTGCTTATCTGTAACAGCTGCGGCAAGTCTGGGTTTAGTCCAATAGCAAACAGTTGATGTAACCGATGGCTCATCTGATCGTTTAACAAGCCAAATTACAAAACAAATGGCGTGTTTGCACACTCCTGCTGCTGCTGCGCAATCGTTACATTCTACTTTTATGATTTTTTCTGCCGTCTCATCTATTGTAGCAGACACGACGTATAGTTTCCCTTTAACTTTGTGTTCTGGTGTTACACGGCATTTAATTATACACAAATTTCCTTCCCGCTTAACTTCGACGTATCCTACTGCTGTTTCGACGTAAGATTCACGAGATGCAAGTAATGCCTTAGCACTACGAGTTTCCGCAGCATTGTAGCAATCGTTTTCATACATATATTCCATTATCATCAGATAACTAACTGAAGGTAGGTTTCTGTTATCAGCAGACTGAAATCCTTCGGTAACTTTCATTGTGTAGAAAATTAGAAAATGTTTTTATCGAAATTTAAGATACTCGAAAAGACTTGCAAATAACGGTGTGTAGTTAATTACAAAGCTTGGCGAATGGCGGTTTATTTTAGTGTCAACTGTCAACTGTCAAGAGTGATAAAATGTCAACTGTCGAGTTTTTTTTTTTAATCTAAATTACGTGGCAAATGAAAAAAACTATTCCTCCGTATGTATGACGTCATTTGGCGCTTACGACATTTTAGAATGAGATGATTTTCAAACTCAAAAAGATGAATGAAAACTTTAATATTTTGAAAAAGCAAAAAATACATGTATAATAATTTTTGATCTAGTTTTGATTAAAATAAAAAAATAAGTAGGTTAAAATTTTGAAATGTTGTCAATTGCCGCACTTGCAACTTGGACTTTTTTCAGTTTTCACTTTACAGCTGTTTACTGATTACTCTAACTCTCTACTCTATGATTATAAAATTATGTGCACACTGCACAGCACCATAGAGTAATATAATGTGAATATAATATGCCCTATTATACATTATACTCTT
The DNA here is from genome assembly GCA_907164665.1 of Colias nastes. Lineage (NCBI taxonomy): Eukaryota > Metazoa > Arthropoda > Insecta > Lepidoptera > Pieridae > Colias > Colias nastes. The sequence goes on along the minus strand of CAJQZM010035632.1, from coordinate 6,467 downwards.
TGATATAATATATACGGGTACACAGCACTGAGCACACCGTGTACATACTATTGAAAATTTGAATAATCAATCAATATGAAAGTTCAAAGTCAGTCAGTAGTCTGCCGAGCTAAATCTTTTAATTGAAATATTATAGTACATGTGCTCTCGTTTTGGAACTCCAAGGAACCGGCATCAGTTTATCCACAAGGCACAAACGCGCGCAGCATTAATCAATTATTGTGCGAGGCACTTCGGCCCTTCAGCTTCGGCGCGCAATTCTAGTTCAATCAGGAATCATGTCCTACTACTCTGTGTTTGCAATAACTCTACCTGGATAGAATCAACGAAGCATTCAATACTCTACCTATGTGTTAAGTGATTTTGCGAACTGGCTGCTGAGAGCTGTCAGCTACCACTTGACGGCACAGCACTCGGAGTCGTATATTGGAAGCGGCCATCTTGTGTTATATTGAATATGGCGGTTAGTCACATTGGTTTATCTGAAAAAGTTTTTAACTAAGAGTGATAATTACATGTTCAAAGTGTATCTTTTTATCATAAACATGATATATTAAAAATGCGTCTTTTTATATAAAGATTTGCATGAATATACGAAGCTCTAAAGAGTTTCTATGTAGGCGTCAGACTTGGGAACTCCACTACACCGAGCCGCCGTATTGATTTTTGTTAGATAATTATAAAGTTTCGCGAAAATGATGATGTATACGGTAAGCCTTTATTCATAATCACTTTGGTATCAAACATGGGTATTAAATAAAATCAAATTATAATCTTAACCTCTCAACACCATTTACACTGAGCTTCTTGCTGCATATTTCTTATGATACAGTTAATTAAGAGAAATTTAAATAATATAAGTACGTTATGTAGGTGCCTAGTCAACGTTTATTTTTGAGCAGAGTTTAGTACATACATGATCTTTGATGGTTGGTTGAGTCGTCGCTTTGGAGCTATTAACTAAAATTGATTAAACTGTAGCTGAATCTGAATAAATGTAGATGCGTAATGAATGAAGTGAAAAAGATGTTGCAGACAACTTGTTAAATTTGCCTTTTCACCATAGCTTCTTAACAGCACAGTTTAATTAACGGTGAATATTTTTATAAAAAAATTTGGTATTAATGTTTTCGATCTACATTAGACCTTTTATATGAAGAGGCATAGCAGAAATATTAGTGGGGCCATTTAATATAGAAGCTAGTGGATTAATGAAATGGTAGATCTAAGGTAACTCCCAATGTCCCATATAAGTACTATTTAATATGTAGCCAAACATATTCATGTTCAGTCACCGTTCGTTGTCAGAGTGGCCCCACAACTCTGCTCATCTGATCAACTTTTTTTGTCTTCCTCTTTTTCTTTGGGAGTCCATTCAGTTATGACCCTTGTCTATCGGTCCAAGAATACCAGTATTGTTGGAGTAATCCTTCTAGTTCTATTTTAAAACATTCTATCAATGTTATATTGGATATATGTTATCAATTACATTTTATTTACTATAGGGAACTAGTACTGAGCAGGACACTCGCTTCAGCGACAAGGAGAAGAAGCTAATGAAGCAAATGAAGTTTGGTGACTGTTTGACCCAGCAGGTAATAAAAGATCTTTCAAGTAATAAATAATAAGAGATAGTAAATATATAGATCTTTAAACTAACATATCTATACTATGTGAATTTTTTTAATCCATATTTTGTTTTATAATCTATATAGGTGGACATGTCCAAGGTGAAGCTGGATGTTTTGAAGCCATGGATCACTCAGAGGATCACTGAAATACTGAAGATGGAAGATGATGTCGTCATTGAATATGTCAACAATCAATTGGAGGAAAAGGTGACTTATTTTATGTATTTATATTTTCTATCGAGAAGTCATGTATGTAATCATTGCAGTTCCTTTGAAAATTTTTTATTTTTTTATAATGGGCTAGAAGAGCTGTTGTGAATTAAAAGAAACTGCAATTGAAGTATTTATTCAATTGTATATATTGATTGCGTATGGCTATTTTTATGGTCGCCGGTTAGCGTGCCGCCGCCAGCCAGCAGCCAACGCCGCCCGCTGCCGCCGCGCGCCTCTTCGTCCTTGCGGAGGCCATTAGCATTTCCAATCGGTATTTACGGGGAAATTTAGTACTTAATGCTAACTCAGTTAATTATTTATCCGACATAAATGTTCGCCTCAGAAGGAACAAGTCTAAAATGTATAAGAACAAGGCCTTCAGAGAAAGACATGACTCGTGGTATGGAAGTGTCCCAGTTAGGCTTTGCGGTCAGCATAATGTGGTTGTGTTCGCAAAACCCTTACAGATTCGAAGAAAAGAAGAGAGAAGCGTAAGCAGTCTGCGTGCTTCGATGCAGTTCTGCGTTCCGGCCATCGAGCAGCGTTCGTGACATCGCCTTTGGAGTTCACTTCGCGGCGTCTTCATGCTGTCTTCTCTTCGCTGCTGAAGCCATCTCATCATCACAAACAACGATTATAATGACGTATATAATGTTTCAAGCTTCCCTACCCGAGTCATTTTATATTTGCTCTTAAACAACAATCCAATGACAATGCGCTCTGATCGTCTTCCTGAAATAAAAAAATGTTAATACAAATATACATACAATACAATGATATCTTGAAAGAGGCTGTAAAGGACAACCGTTAGGAATGTTTGAATGTTTGGGTGTGTGGATCATTAATGATGTCTTTTTTTCTTTCCCGATCTGTCTCCTCACCCCAGTTTCCTTGCCCCAAGAAGATGCAGATCAATTTAACGGGATTTCTCAATGGGAAGAATGCGAGGCTGTTTATGGGGGAATTGTGGGAGTTGCTGCTGAGCGCCCAGGCCAGTGAAAATGGTATACCCGAATCGTTCACTCAGCAGAAGAAAGAAGAAATCAAAAAGAGGATGGTTAGTATTGAGTGGTTTGAATGTTATTCCTTGAAGTTGAATTTGATAAGAGAGTTAACCTTATAAATATCGATTTATAAAACATGGCGTTTTACAGGAAGAGCAGCAAAAGGACAAGGAGAAAGACAGGGACAGGCGTCGCTCGCGGTCCCGCTCGCGCTCGCGGCGGTCGCGCGACCGGCGCCGCTCCAGGTCTAGGTCGCGAGATCGATCCAATGACAGGAAGTGAGTGCTTGGAATTATGAACTATGTTTCTTTTTTGGCTGCTGCCGATAACAACCATTTACATAATTAATGTGGCATAATAATATAAATGAAAGAAATCGGCTGAAGCTATAATATTGAGTGTCCAAATCTGCCTATATTTGATAAAATAATTCTTTTGCACACATTTTTGTTTAGGTTTAATATATCTAAACACAGTTGAAGTCGAATTTTTATTTTTAACAAACATACAGTGCCGTACATTTATTTTATTTAAATTAAATAGCAAACTTAAAATATTATTTTCTTTCATAAGGTATCGCAGCGGTGGCAGCCCCCGTCGAGGCCGGCGCAGGTCACGAGACCGCAGTCAGCCGAAGACGACTCATGTCGATGAAATCAAACTACCAGAACCAAAAGGTAATAACTTGTTAATCATACATTCATATTCATTCATAATTGATAAAATTCGCATAGACTTGGCAGGATCCTTGATGATATAAATTATCATGCTAAAAATTACTATGTTGTATGGGTAGTAATAATATAAAAACAATTAAGGACAACAATGTGTTGTATAATATAGACGAGTCTATTCACATGAATAATAATATATGAACAGTATTAAAGAAGAATGCGTGCTATCACGCTTTCCCTGCCAATAATTTATGTTTTATTTTTAAAGAATATAAAAAATTTGTCACGAGGATTCGAACCCGCGTCTTTCACCTGGTGAATCTTAATTTTTAAGATTTTTTAATTATTAAAAAAACGTGTGGCACTCGGGGACTGCCGCGGTAAAGCTATTGCATAGCATGCCTTCAAGCCACACCTCCGCCCGTCGGAGTGGGGAGCGTGAGGTTTTTTCGTTACGGAATTTCTAGATTCGGTCCCCGCGCTCAAGGCCTGCGATAGAAGCTATGCAATAGCTTAAAAAATATAAAACGGTAGCAATATTGATGAACACCTAAGTGGCTTTGTAACAGTGCTCTTTATTATTTCGATTAGAAAACGGAAAATCGCCAGAGAAGCAAGAAGAAGTGGAAGTTAAAGTAGAGAATCACGTGGAGCAGAACAACCATCTCGACGAGTCGTCGAAGGAGGAGCCAGTCGCGGAGATTCAAGATGCCGAAGAGAAGAAAGAGCCCGCTAAGTCAAGATCAGCATCACCAGCTCAGTAAGTTTATTAGGAAATATGTATCTAATGGGCCCTCTTCACTATGGGCAGCGTTGGGCGAGTAGAGGCAATCACGATTGTGTAGAGAGCCTCAATGTCTATGGTCGGCCGCCATTGTAGATGTTTATTCATAATCCCTGTAATGGCAGCAACATCGACAAGCATTTGTTGGGCAAACGCTGCCCATTGTGAAAAGGGCCCATAATCGCCGTAATGGCAGCAAACATAGACAAGTGTTCGTTGATTGTTCAAGATTACATTTAAAAACAGAAGTGTGCTCAATAGTTCATTTTATTTTAGGTCCGTAACTGAAAAGGAGAATGAAGAAAAGCCAGCTGAGAAGAAGCATCGTTCAGACAGCGAACGCCGTTCATCGTCGGCGTCTTCACGTGAGTATTTTATTTATTTAATTTATCCTTAAACACCATTAACATTTTTTGGGTCAGTAGATGTTACTTAAGTATAATCGCGAAATACCAAGAATTTCACAGAATTAACATAGGTTATGTAAGGGCAAGGTCAATGTACGAAATTCTTCGTAGTTCGCGACCATGCTATATAAATATACGATTTAGCGTTGTTCAATATTAAACTTATTATTCACTAATTACACAATAAGTATGATGAACAAATTTTATAATTATCCAGGGGGAAGTATTAAAAAGCCAGCGTCACACAAGAAGCGTCACTATCGTTCCAACAGAGACTCTTCTACCAGCGTCAGTCCGCGTCGTAGCTCTCGTAGAGAAAGGTAGATTTTGTTAAATCTTTTTAATTTAGGGATAACTTTCAATTTAATTCGCTTACTGTATATTGAGCCTATCTTCTGATATAAATTAATTATGTTCTCATAATAATTAAAGAAAAGTTAGGCAATAAAAAAAAAAAAGAATATCCATAGTTCAAGCATAAATAAATGAGCTGTATGGTTAGTTTCACATACCTACCTATTTTGAGACCAGAAAAGTGTAGTAATAAAACGTAAATTAGTTTTTTCTTATAAAAAATAAAATTAAAGAAACATTACCATCAATACTGACCGGTTGGCTGGGTTGGTAGTGGCCCTGCCTTCCAAGCCAGAGGTTGTGGGTTCGATTCCCATCTGGGGCACATATTTGTGTGATGAACGTAGATGTTTGCTCTGTGTCTGGGTGTTAATTATCTATATAAGTATTTATTTTAAATTATTTATGTATGTTTATCAGCCATCTGGTTTCCATAACACAAGCGAAAGCTTAGTAGTCTATCAGATCGTGCTGTGTGTGAAAATTGTCCTGAAATATTTATTTGTTTATTTATTATAATATATAAAGCTACACTACCACTGACTGACTGACTGACATCGGGTTTCTCGGAAACTACGCGGAAAGTTGGGGGGATTTCGACGTGATCGTGTAGAGGTGCGCCGAGTGACCACCGGAAAAATATTGACATCTCCAACACCCTGGACAAGAGAGTGGACCCCTGGAGGTGCGCAGAAACGGTGCCACTTGGAGGGGGGGTGTCTGAACAAAAAATGCTCGGAACTGGTGGCGATTACCAGGGGTGGTGGAAAAATGGGGATTTTCGCGAAAACAAGATGGCCGCCGTACTTTGCCAAAATCGCCGTTTATGAATCCTTACGTCTCAAATTTGGCACACGTGCTCTGTTCGAGCCGGCGAATCGATCGGTGCCCCGTTCGAGTGGCTCCGGGCCCTGGTTTCCGACTTTCATACATTGGAAAATCCAACGGCCCGCGGAAACGGTGCGAGTTGGGTGGGGGGTCCCGGAACTAAAAATGATCACCACCCTGGGACGCTACCAGGGAGCCGTAGTGGGACGCTCGATTTTGGAATTTTTCCATTTTTGGCGCAAACATAAAAACGTAAATTTAGACGAGGTGGCGCAACGCGGAAACACACTCTCACCACGTTTGTACTCGCCCAGCTCCCAGGATATCCAGAAAAATCCGAAATCTTGAACTTTCTCACAGCCCGCGGAGACGGTCAACGGCCTGCGCAAACGGTAGCAGCTACATCTGGGGTGCTCGAACTAAACTTGTAGTAGACCTCGAGCAATTACCACAGATAGTGAAAAAAATTCAAAATGGCGGAAAAAATGGCCGCCGCCATACAAATGCTAAAACGGCCATCGCTGGTCCGATCGCGCTGAAACTTGGCACAGGGGCTTTAATCGAGCCGCACA
>CAJQZM010035631.1:17120-29172 GCA_907164665.1 Colias nastes | reverse complement strand
AACTGCTGGTAAAAACGTTTCCTCCTTCCCCTGAAATGACTCCATAGGAGCCCATTCAAAATCCCTACATTCATCTGCATCGAAAAACTCATCATCATCTTCATTCTCGCTTTCCGTTCCTCTTTCAGGCCTGTTCCTATCGCGACCTTGCATTCTGCTATTTATAACATCCATTACCATATTTCTTAATTCATCAGGCACATCGTCATCTGTCACCCAAATTTCATTCAATGGGTGTCCCACCTGCCACTGAGGACCCCTACGGCCTTGCCCACGCCCACGTACACTCCTTACTCGTCCACCCCGATCGCCTCGCCCTCCAACCCTTCGGCCACTCCTTCGTCCACTCCTTCCTCCACTCCTTCTTTCACTCAAATTTGGGGACATAAAAATAGTGTGGGCGTCAGCGGTCAAAAATGTGTTTGGGTCTTCGGCCTCCAATGGCGTGCGATCTTCGTCATTAATTCCTACAACCACTCTTGGCGCTCTGCAAAAACAATTGCTATTATTAGACAAATAATTTAATTCAGTAAACCGAAATAAAAAAAAAAAAGTAACGAAAGATATGCTAATTTGTATTTAAACAGAAGACATAAGACATCGTAAAACATAAACAAAAAAAAAAATTGTCAAACTTTAATGTCAGAGAAATCGATTTTATTCTGTAAATTTAAATATATCTTACGATTCCTGAGCCTGAAGCCATATTGGGGACCTCGACCTCGCTCTTAAGTCGCTCCTCCCTTCTATACTCTCGCGTTTCGGCGAATAGGGAAGAGCGTCTGGTGTCTGCGGCTGGCTCCCCTCTTCATCGTAATCCTAAAACATACAAAATATTATCTAACCCAATCGTAATTTAAAAAAAAATAAAGGAAGAAGAAACAATATTAGCCAATCTTAGAACATCACACCATATAAACAATATGCAGAATGCAGATATCAGATCTATTAAACCTTTTCCCAAAATGACTGGTGTTCATTAACTCCATCCTATGGAACAATTAAACATTTTTATCTTATATACGCACATAATACAAGTTCCAAAACAAAACACATAATACAAGTTCCAAAGCAAATTGTGTTTTACCTCCACGGCGTCACTCTGATATTCCTCCTCTTCATCTGCATAAAGCAGCTTTAGGAAATCTACTGGGTTAAAGAAGTGCGAAGACGACATTCTGCAAGGATAAAGTAATAACAATTAAACCAATTTAAATACATATTTTTTTTACAGATTGCGGAAAAAAAAATATGTATTGATGATTACAATCATACATACAAATATACATACAATTATGAAATTATACACTCATATTTAGAAACTCATACAGACAAACATACACAAAAACTGCAATTCTCACAATATCACATACATCCAATCAAATCAACAAACTCCCTTTTTTTGAAGTACATAGTTAAAAATCAAGATGCAATAAATTTTATTTACTTTATTCTGGCGAATACACAAACTTTCATAATATTATATACAAATACACAAACATACACACATAAGGCACTGCCTCACCATTAACATATATGTACATCCAACCATAATCATCTGTCGACCTATTGATAAAGCTATCGACACCTTCCTTAACTATTCAAATGCGCCTTCAAAAAAGTTGCAAGCCATTCACTACCATATATTGATACAAATAGGGATCAAAATGGCGTGCTAGGAATGTATTACCTGAACAGATAGAGAATAGATCTATAAATGGCGTCCGTTCGCATGCGTTCTCGCTCACTCTCTATCGCTGTTATACTCACACAATAAAGACTGCACAAAAATATAATTGAAATTATTATTTTATATATGTATAATTATAATTAAAATCAGTTAGGATTCGCTTTCCGAGCTACTTGACGCACGCCGAGTTATTGTTAAATTCGTTCTGTTAAGTCCGTTATTTTGTTGTTTTCGTTGATATTGTTGAGTTTGATTTTTTGTTTGCGTTATGTTTGATTGATATTTATTGTATAAATATTTTTAGACATTATTTTTACTATTATTGGTTAATAATATTAAGAAAGAATTAATTATGATTTCCCACTTAAGACATAATATTGTGTTTTATGGGCACCAATCCCTTTACCTTTCCAAATGAAAGAACAAAACTTAATTTGTATCTGTTGACTCATCCCCCCGCAGAAAATGACAGACTCTTTGACTATGAAAGAATTGCGCGTGTCGTCTCCGGTTGGTTTAATGCTCTAAGGAACCATACCAAAAAAAAATTGTCGGTCGCAAAAAGTGAAGTGCGCGTGCACATTGCAATTGAGCACTTGCTCCAAAGTCCTCTCTTCTAGATATCCAATCATGGACCCAAATCTTTCTCTTTCTTTTCTTTTTTTGACGAGCAGATATAAGCTTCTGGATGCATTGCATCGCCAGCAAAAGAAAGATCTTGTTTAGCTCCATATGGATAGCTGTTTGATTGTCCATGACTTTATTTGAACTGACAGAGAGCAAGGAAGCACGCTATAAAATGGCATGTGTATTTGAATGTCTGCTTTGAACATGCTTATTCAGGAGCATACTTAAAACTAGCATGCTGCTAGAAAATGTAAACTGCTCATCAGCATGCTCGTATTGAGCATACTCAATAGCACGGTTTTAAGCATGCTATTTTAGAGCATGTGTAACAGTAGCTTATGTTTGAGAAGTTGTTTTGCCCACGGTACCATAAGAATTATTTAAGAACCCGCCGCCATTTTCAGATCTATTTTCTACATGCTCGCGTTACCTATATCAACAAAATACAAATCCGCCATTTTGATACATCAAATACAGAACTCTCGTGTTTTTATTACAAAATTTATAACAAAATTATAAGAATAAGATCAATTAATGTGAATGGAAACTACCTAGTTTCAATTAAGTGTTTTAGTAATTTTAAAGTATTCACGAACATAAATCGCCATGAATTCCCCGGAAATATGCGACTGTGCGACTACCTGTACCTGCCGGTAGTCACTTTTAAACTTGAAAATCACTGATATTACAATGTATTTTTTACAACCAATTATATAAAGAGCTTCAATATATGCACAATAAGTAATAACACAGTTTGTAACAGTTATCCAATAAAATATAGAACTTACCTTACAAAAATCCAAAATTTAAGCACACGCAAAGAGTAAAGTAGGTAGCAAAAAGGGAACCTCGCCGAAGGTGAGCACAGAGCAAGTAACACAGGTATATTCTTTGAGGGGATTGGGGAACGCCAGCGGCCAGCAACGCACACATACAAAGAGAATACAAATTACTTTATGTTTATTGTTGTAACTTGTAACTCATTGTAACTATTGTTCACTGACAAGCACAGCTGACAAGTGACACACCAATGACCAAACCTCGCCAAACAATATGGCCGAAACGAAGATAAAAAAATAAAGTAGCGTTCATAATTCACTGAATTTTTTTTTCTCGTTATGGCAAGAAGATTTAACAGTGTCAAGCTTAGAGTATATAATATTACAATAGTATAGAGCGCGTGTATTGCACAAATTGCTTAGTGCGCATCGTAGGCAGATGAGCTATAGATACTATATAGATGTGTGTGTGACAAATAGGGATGGGTAGGTATCAATTGCGTGCCGAGCTATCGATAAGTTATGTAAATAAATATGTAGGTATCATAAGTAAATTTATGTTCAATAAGTTATTAAAGGAAAAATATATGAATGAAGTATAAATAACTAGCTTTCCACACGAAGCTTCGCCCGCGCAGTCAAAGAAAAACCCGCATAGTTCCCGTTCCCGTGGGATTTCCGGGATAAAACCTATCCTATTTCCCGGGGTAAAAAGTAGCCTATGTCCTTTCTCGGGTATCAAAATATCTCTATACCAAATTTCATGCAAATTGGTTCAGTAGTTAAGGCGTGATTGAGTAACAGACAGACAGACAGAGTTACTTTCGCATTTATAATATTAGTATGGATATGTAATTTTAAATTTGTTTACCAACTGAATAAAGTTTGTTCCATTTGAATATTTCTTGTATTAATTATAAGTACTTTAAAAAAAATATGTTTAATAATTGGAATATCAGAAAAACGTGAGTACTTTTTAAATAATAAAGTTAATAAAATAAAAGATCGAGTTTAGTGCTATTTCTTTAATAATAAATCAAAAAATAATAATAATGTTTTAAAAATGTTAAATAAAAATAAGAAATAATTAATAATTTAAAATGATAATATAACCCTTATTCAAACGCGAGCCTGTGGAGGAGTTAACAAAAAAGTAAGATACGTTCCTAGGTAATTTTGGGTCGTAGATTTCAAAAATACACACAAAAGAGGGGTTAGTGGGGGGGAAGTAACCTTTTTTTGGTGGGAAGTATATATCCCGTCATCTGTTCTCTCTTGTAAAAAGGTTGGAAAGGTGGGAACTATAGCTCCCAGTGTCCAGTATGACACCAATATTTTCAAACACTAGCTAGTTGCCCTGACTCCACTTGTGAATTAAATTTTATCGTAAAAAAATTTATAGATCATATTTTTTAATAAAGCAGGTGAAAGTATTCATCAATGCAAGTTTCTTTTACTAAGGGAAGAATTCGGGAATTGAAAAATGAATGACTTCAACATAAACAAGGCATTTTTCTAAAACAAAATAAAAGCAATAGGTAAATACTAATGTATTGAGTTAAGATGTCTAATTATCTGATCAGGAAATAATGAATAATAATAAATAAGTAGCTTATACCAACTAAAAAAGATTTTTTAGACACACGGATTTTATATATAGAATTTCCGAATGTCGTGTGCAGTGAAGAACACTGGGATGATATCTTCCCACTTATAGACTTAATTTCAATCGGCTCTACCAAGGTATAAACGAAAGATTCTGGGCATATTTTTACGTTTCACGCAACCGTTATATAGTCTAGTTTACATAGCTAAAACTCAAATCTACTTAACTAATTTTTTTTCAGCACTACACAAAAAACTAAAAAATAACGGTCGTTTTCGGCGGCAAAATCACGTCCCCTGACTTTGACGTGTGTTTACCATGACATGTAATAATTCTCTGAAAAGTGTTTCCATGAAAAAAAGTTCTCTGTAATGTTAAGATTGCGTAGATAAATATTACACTGCATTAGGTTTAAGCATATAAAAATAAAACACGATTTACTTCAATCTGAGACGTGGGAAGTATAGCTCCCAGCGTTTTAATAAGGGATAATAAATAATATTAATATTTTTTTTTATTTAATTTTATCCATTCTACTATCAAAATCTTCAAAATCAATTTAGCGGTTCAGAAAATATATCGTAACATTACATACTTTACATTTACACTATAAGTAATACATTCGTATTCATAATATTAGAAAGTGTATCATACAAAACACACCACAAATTTATTTATAATACATTTTTAAAAGAGTTTTAATTTTAAAGTTAAATAAATAATTTGTTAAAATATAGTTCTTCTAGTAAACTTTATATCGAGTACAACGTTGGTTAGGTCACATCACTACGATCACGTGGCGGCAGTGAGGCGCGCGAGCGAGCCTGCGCGTGTCCACCTCCCACCTCCCCTTCACCCCCGCGATGCTAAATTTATTTTCATAAAAATAAGTATAACAATCGACTTACTGATGAAATGTGATACTGGATTTCAATTTTGTGTATTTTCTAGTATCGTTTTTGCAAGATAGAACTGCACATTTCACCTTGTTTATTCGTAAATATGAAAAAAATTCCAGAGCAACGCACTTCGACAGCACTCAACCACGACTACGAGCGCTCGCGGCGGGCCGCGGGAACGTCGTGTTGTTCCCACCTGTGCCTACTGTTCCCACTTGGTTATTCTCACTCTATAGATAGTATATATACTCTAAGGTTAGAAGTTAGACGTATAACCTAATCTGTGGTAGAAGAGGTTACCTATACATATTATGCCAAGAGAGGCCAAGGCCCAAGAGGCAAGAAATGTCACAATGTCGTTTGTTTGTCAATGTAAACTGAGTAATATTGTTTTCATAAAATATATGATTTACTCCAATAATTTAAAATAGACATTGAGTATTTAATAACATCTACATATACCGTATTGTTGTTTATATAAAAAAAAATATAGGTACGCGTTAACATAACCTAATTTTTGAGCATCATTTTTCGTCATGGCTTTGCAGCTTTCTAGAAGGGAAGTAGAAGATTTGCGTTCTTCTATAGACCGAGCAATATACAGAACAATTGGTAAATCCGATAGTTCACTGTTATCGACAGTATCTTCATGTTTAACCAATGGGTAAGTTTGTTTTGGCAACATTTACGAACTGCAAATTCAAAATAAATACGCTTCCTGCGTTCTTTTTTACCTGAGAAAATTATAATAAGTCGTATAGCTTACAAAATTATTGGAATTTACAGTTCAATATACAACGGTTATGTAAATTTAGACTGATACAACTTAATCCTAATTGATGTATACTAATCTATACCTTCTAAAGAGGAAAGGTTTGTATGTATGTAAGTATGTATGGTTTTCACGCATAAACTACTGGACCGATTTTGATGAAATTTGGCACAGATAATCTTTAGACCCTGAGAAAGAACATAGGCTACCTTTTATTGCGAAATATGTACCACAGGCGAAGCCGGGGCGGACCGCTAGTTGATGTATAAAACTGTGATATTAATATAGGATTTATCTTGAGATTGGTTCAAATGTATGTTAATTGTATAATATTGTTATCCTACTATGTTGTATATTAATTTTAAATGTATTTTAACAATGAACATACAGATTAGTTACTGAGACAATAAGAAGCTAAAAAAAGAAATTTGCATAAAAAATTTTCACTTGTAGATACGAGCGCCGAAAAATTATAGACAGGCTGTCATCGCACATTGATTCGAAAAAAGCAAGCAAACTCACTGATAAGGTGATAGCTCTCGCACAAGAGCTGATATCTTCGTCCAAGTCGCAGAAACGCAAACATGACAGCAGCGATAAGGAGAAAGACATCAAAAGGTATTTTAATTTGTTTAACCGACTTTGAAAAAAGATTCTCAATTGAATGTGTTTTTTTTGGGTTTGATAACTCAAAAATTTTGAAAAGCTGGTGCTTTTCTGGTCGGTGGTATATAAATTTTGTTTTGTTCTGACAACTTACAGGCATTTGTTAAAACATATTTTTTGTATGTAGGTATAAATGCAATCTGTTCAGTAACATTTAGCACTTGATTATGAATGTATTTTTTGTTTTTATAAATCTATGGGAGCTTTTTGTTAAAACATAACTATTTTTATTTGTTACCTCAGCACTTTCGAATGGGCGAACCAATTTTAATACATAATTCTATAATTTAAAGCCTTCTGATGGCATTTACATTTTGTCTACTTCTGACAATTTAAAGGCAGTTTAATCATAACTATAAAATTTTGTTCCATCAAGAGGTAACAATACAAAGTCTAAATTATAATGTAATAAACTAGCTTACCGCCCGCGGCTTCGCCCGCTTTGTCTAAAACCTAATAAATTATATACTAAAACCTTCCTCTTGAATCACTCTATCTATTAAAAAAAACCGCATCAAAATCAGTTTTAAAGATTTAAGCATACAAAGGGACATAGGGACAGAGAAAGCGACTTTATTTTATACTATGTAGTGATTACAATAAAATATATTTTCAGATCGCGGCACGATGACAAGTACGAGTCACGCGACGACAGACGCGACCGCCACGACAAGGAACGGGAACGGGAGAGGGAAAAGGAGCGGGACGAGAATAAGAAGAACGACAACGGGATCGAGATACCGTCCATCCTGCCGGAGGGGGAGACCGTGGGATCCAAGATGGCGGGCTTGAGCGCTGATAAGATTAAGGTCAGTTAATTTCAAAAATTAAAGTGATTTCCATAGGTAGGTCAGCTTATCTATGGAAATCATAATATTTCTATAATAAAACCTATTTCTAACAACACAAGATTAATATAATTTTAAACTAGAAGATCCTGTAAATTAGTGAAACTTCACCTTTCTCAGTACATTTCTCAGATTTCTCAATTTATTTTCCAGCACAAACTCAGTGTTTAAATGAAAGTTTAATTGTTTGTCTCTCTGTTACATCGCAATGGAGTGATTTCATTTAATAAATTTATAAATATCTTATTGTTATAGGTATTTCTTTTGATTAGCGGCCGTATGCAAATTCTTTATAACATCAGTACAAATTTCTTACAGTTAATGATGGCAAACGCTCAAAAAGAGATCGAGGAACGCAAACGGGCCCTAATGGCCCTTAAAGGGGATAAGGGTAACATCACAGTAGCGGCACAAACAGCTCAACAGATAAAGGTGCAAATGCAGCAGAGCAGTGCGATGCCACCGCCCAGTGTGATCAAACCTATGCTGTATTCAAAACCAGGTATATGTGTGTGTTTTAGATTGTCTTGTCGGGCAGTAATGATTGTGTGTGTGTGTGTGTAACTTTCACAGATCAAAGTTTAACATTAGTGAGTGTGTGTGTTTGTGCACATTGTACATTTTCGTGCAGTAAAAGGGCTGATAGACGTACGAACTTTAAAATCGCGGTTTTAAAGTTCGCGTACTTACTCGGCTCGACGTCGGTGACACACGTAGAGCTTGGTCAGTAGCTTCTCGTGTGTCACCGATATCGAATGTCTCTATGTCATCAACGGAGGGAATTTTGTGTTATTCAGGAATTAAATATAGACATTTTTAATTTAATAACCAGCACTTATTTTTAAGTAAATAGCATTCTAACAAGACAAATGTTCAAAAATTGAAGGACTTTCGTTTTTACTATTATATTTTGAGGGTACTTTACAAAAAAAGAGCGTGTGCGCCGAGCCCACGCGTCAGGAGTGAAACTTCCTTGGCGTGATTCAAAGATACCTTCGCCAATATTCAATTATATTATATTCATTCATATTAATTATATTAAATTATTTTCATAAAGCTTAAAAGAAGAAGAGGAAATCAGCAAAAGTGGGTGAAAAACTGGCTTACAAAAAGAGAGCGTTTATCCCACGTAAATTTGATGAAGGAGTTACGATGTAGAAGGAAGACTTGCGTAATAATTTAAGGATGCCTGAGCCATTATATGATGAACTTTTACACTTAGTAACACCTATTATAGCTAGACAGGCTAGGCTCGCGGCTCACGGCGGTGACAGACGTGCGAGCGAAGGCGGGCTACGAGTAAAATTTCAAACATGTTGGATCGTCAACGAACTTACTCGACGGTTTTTAAGTACGCGTACTTGGGGTGACACACGAGCGAAAAAGGTCGTCGAGCCACAAGTTCGCGTACTTACTCGTACGTCTGTCACCCCTTTAAGACCGATGCTGTATTCTAAACCAGGTATTGTTGCGTGTGTGTGTGTGTTTGTGTGAGTGTAGGTAGATGGAGTGTAGAAAGGACAAATTAAACAGAGTGATACAATATTACCATGTAGTTTCGTGTAGTAAGACCAATGTTTTATACCAAAACAGGTATGATAGTGTGTGTGTTTGTGTGAGTGTAGCTAGATGGAGTGTAGAAAGGACAAATTAAACAGAGTGATACAATATTACCATGTAGTTTCTTGTAGTAAGACCAAAGTTTTATACCAAAACAGGTATGATAGTGTGTGTGTTTGTGTGAGTGTAGCTAGATGGAGTGTAGAAAGGACAAATTAAACAGAGTGATACAATATTACCGTGTAGTTTCGTGTAGTAGACCAAAGTTTTATACCAAAACAGGTATGATAGTGTGTGTGTTTGAGAAACTTTAGTATGTAATTTACAAATCTATACTAATATTATAAAGCTGAAGAGTTTGTTTGTTTGTTTGTTTGTTTGAACGCGCTAATCTCGGGAACTACTGGTCCGAATTGAAAAATTCTTTCGGTGTTAGATAGCTCATTTATCGAGGAAGGCTATAGGCTATATATCATCACGCTACGACCAACAGGAGTGGAGCCACGGAGGTGAAACCGCGCGGAACAGCTAGTAACCAATAAATTTTAAGTGTTGAACAAATTACAATGTGTACAATACGTAACACTATAAATATTAAATATACAGTCGACTCTCGTTAATTCGAAACTCGAGGGACTCTCAAAATATTACGAATTATCAAGAGTTTGAAATATCAAATGGTTCGAAATTTGTGAGAGAAAAAAATAAAACTTCGAATTATTAAGTGTTAATCAATTATTCAAATTCAAATTCATTTATTATTTATTAAATGCTATTCTACAGTAACCGAATGATAACTAAACATACCAATTTGTGAGAAATTTAAAGTCAAACTAATCATAACAAAAACAACGGCTCATTGAACAAGTTTGAACTTGTCGCAAAATGTACCTACCTGACTACCTGCTTACAATCTTTCCGCCTCTTTCTCTCTGCAACTTTGAATTGTCGAGTGTTGGACGCCGATGAGTTCGAATTAACGCGTCGTTTTGTCATAAAGCAATGGTATTTTCATTCGAATTACCAAGTGCACAAAAATGTATGGATTTAGTTCGAAATATCAAGAGATTTTGTAGGGACCTCGTGATAACTTTGAATTATAGAGAGGTTCGAATTATCGCAGGTTTGAATTAACGAGACTCGACTGTATATATAAAGTAATATAAATTTAAAAGAATCACTATTTTAATAAGATTTTTCTCCATTTTCAGCTGCAGGCGCGATGTCAGCTGAAGAAATGGAGAAACAACAGAAAATAGCTGAACTTCAGGCTCGGATACAAAGAAAATTGGCTGGTGAGATTTGTAGATTGAACTGACTGCGCTAAAAGTTGTATTAAAAATATGCATTTGCTGTCTTTTTACCACAATTTTTTTAACTGTTTGTTTTCAACCGACTTGATATTTAATGATGTTTAATTATATAACATTCAAATGCTTTATTAATCAGAAATTATAAAAAAATATAAATAAAAAATCCAGATGCTAGGCGTCGTCCCGGCAAGGCGAAAAGACGCGGTTTCGAATCCCGCCTAGTAAATAATTTATCATTTGATGTTTAGTTTTATAGCATTCAACTATAAATGATTTATTAATAAATTTTAATTTTAATTTAAAATAAATAATTTTAAACAAGAAAGACGTGTGGCACTCGGGGACTGCCGCGGTAAAGCTATTGCATGCTATGCCTTCAAGCCACACCTCCGCGCCCGTCGGAGTGGAGAGCGTGAGGTATTTTTTCGTTACGGAATTTCTGGATTCGGTCCCCGCGCTCAAGGCCCGCGATAGAAGCTATGCAATAGCTTAAAATATAGTAAAATTGACCTCTTATTTTTTTTTGGTTAATAATAGATAGTTCTTTCCCTATATTTTAGGTGGGGCATTACAAGCGGGTCTATCCGGCCCCGCCCCATTGATATTAGACCGTGAGGGACGAACGGTGGACCCCGCGGGACGGAGGGTGCATCTCACGCAAGTCGTGCCCACTTTGAAGGTGAGATATTGAAATCTATACTAATATTATAAAGCTGAAGAGTTTGTTTGTTAGTTTTTCACTCAAAAAATACTGACCCGATTTTCATGAAATTTGGCACATATAGAGGGTCACTTGGATTAACACGGGATAATTCTTTTTATTATAAAAACTTTTCTACTTTGGGTTTTCTTTTGACTAAGCGGGCTAAGCTGCGGTCGAAAAGCTAGTGGAATGTATTATGTGGTTATTATATAAAGAGGAATGCACATACCCAGAGCGGAAGATGCGGGTTCGAATCCCGCTTCGTGATCGTTTTTTTTATTATTTTATAAAATTTCTCATGTTTACAGTTGTAATTGCATTTGCAATAACACGCAGGAAAGTATATATTATTATCTAAACCTTTATGTCTGATTTTTTCATCTATCTATCTATCTTGTCCGCCCAAGGAAGATTCACTTAAAAAATAGTGTTATTTTACCACACACTAAGTGTATTATTTTATTTGGTTAATATTTAATCGTTCCCCGCAGGCGAACATCCGAGCGAAGCGTCGCGAGGAGTTCAAAGCTCAGCTCTTGGGGCAGGCGTCCGTGGAGCCGAGCGCTGAAGCAGCGTGGGTTGATGCTCG
>CAJQZM010035631.1:4990-15139 GCA_907164665.1 Colias nastes | reverse complement strand
GGCCACCGAGTGAGTTGATTAGTTAGTGAGTGAGTTGGTTGGTTAACTCACCTACTCACATAATGAGTTGAGTGAGCGTATGGTTTGGATAGCTCGTTTGTGGGTACGTTAGTAAGACACTAAGTAAGCGAGTAAATAATAAATATGCTTGTTAGTCAGTGAGTGAGTACGATAAAATGTTGCTAATTGTAATATTAATGATAACAATATAGTCGCCAATTTATTGTTTAGTAAGTGAGTGAGTGAGTTGTTCAGTTATTTAGTTAGTAAGTTTGTCGGTTTCGTGAGTGAGTAGGGCGGTTTGTGAGTGAGTTGGTGAATAAGCTAGTGAGTGAGGGACTACGCTAGTTAGAGTGACTTTGTTTTATACTATATAGTGATAGTGACTAATTAATCACTTTTCACCCACAGCCGAACCGCTCAAACCTACGTACATGCCAGTCTTTCTTACCAAAAAAGAGAGAAAGAAGTTGAGAAGACAGAGTAGAAGAGAAGCGTGGAAGGAGGAGCAGGAGAAGGTGCGGCTCGGGCTCGAGGCGCCGCCCGAGCCGAAGCTTAGGTGCGTATATACATACACACATACAAAAAGAGATAAACATGCATACACTATAATTAAGAGCGCTTATTCAAAATATCCGCGATCTATCGTAGCTTGCGCTATCCTTTTACTATGAACAGCATAGGTCCACAGGAGAGCGCCGAGCAACATGTCCTCTCTCTGGAAAGGCTCGCTGCCGACCTCTGTGCTGCCGACTGATTTGAATCGGGTCGCGCGCAGTGCTTTATAGTACTTAAAAAAAAATGTAGAAAAATAATAGAGATACCGTAGTTGACTTTTTAAATTTTATCTTATAAATAAGACATTCTTTTATTGCAATATGTATAAATTATATTCAATTAAGTCAAATATCTTGGTGAAAATAATCATTTTGTCGACTATAATTTCTAAAAAAATTCACATTGTTCGGATTTTAATTTCGTAAGTTAAGAGTCCAAAATAAAAAAATCTTTTAACTAACGACTTTAATAAGGATTTTTGCAGTTAGTTAAAAAAAAAATGTTTGTTAGATCTGTCAGCAATTTCAGATATTTTTAGCTTCGAAATTGACACTAAAAGTGAAATCAAGTAATCATCGGCTCAGTTATCTTGATAGGATTCACAAATACTGTATTAATTGAAAAAAACTCTTAACTAACAACATAGACAATAAAATTTCCTAAAATTATTAGTAATTCATATGTTTGTAAGATAAGTGGTTGATGGACAATCTGGTTTGAAAAATCACATATTTGAGCCAAACAGCGCACGGACCGCTTACACGGTCTTAATAAGATGAAAGAAAGAAAGATCATTTATTTGACTCCACAATATTAACACACACAATACAATAATTAAAATAATATAATATTTTAACATTTCCAAAATACTAAACAAAACACTAAAAACTACAAATATATTTAAATTAATATAAACAAGACAAATATAGGTTAAGTTTAGTAAAAAAAAACAAATGTTATTTAAGTTTCTTGTTTTCTGGAAATATAAGGCTTTTTTATTTTTTATTTAATTTTTATTTTATTTAATATTTTAACATGCACAAAAAGGTACACACGCTTAAAAATATGTACACGCTCCCGTACACACACAAATACACACAACACAAAAAACGGACGCGCACACACTCGCAAAAGCATGTATCACACGCACATTACAAACACACACACAACACAAAAAGAGATTTACACGCTATACAAAATATGAGACTGCAGAGATTAGAACTAGACTAGTTCTGCCTTACTCTTATCATTTAGAGGTATGCAAAATAGATGATATAATTCTCAGACCTACCCGATATGCACAGAAAATTTTACATATTCATATAGTTGTCAATTGTGTGTTTAGCTGTCAAAACCTATAAAATGCCGCCTTCCTTTCAATCGTAGTGCATTCGTAAGGATCGTGTCTTAGTTTTCAGACGTTGTTTATACAACGTTTCAACCAACTACCCTTGTCATCAACTGACTACATCAATTAGGCGGTTGTGTAAAATCGCAGTACTTTCTTATTACATTCAAACTAATATTCAAAACAGTCCCCTGTAAATTTTAAAATTAGATTAATTTATTTTATTCTATTTATCTTTCGTACAGGATATCAAATCTAATGCGAGCGTTAGGCACGGAAGCGGTACAAGACCCGACCGCCATTGAGGCGAAAGTTCGAGAACAGATCGCGAAGAGACAGAAGACACATTTGGAGGCGAACAAAGCTAGAGCGCTTACTAAGGAGCAGAAGAGAGAGAAGGTAAGAGATAGTGGGAGTAGAAGGAGATAAAGTGAGTTGGGAGGAGAAAAAGTGAGTTGGATAAGAGTCAGAGAAAGAAATAAACAATAACGTGTGTGCCGAGCAAACTTTTAATCTCAACGCGCTTAAAAAAATTAACTTCAAAAAGTTTTTGCAGAGATAATATATTTGTGTTATCTTTTTTGTAAATGTTGGCACATTTTTTGGTAGAAGTTCGTAGAACAGAGTAAGAGAATAAAGTATGGCTTGTAAATAATTGAATGATTTTTATGAAGCGGCCTCTTAGAAGAGAAAAAATGTGAAAAGGAGATATTTTTATTGTTTGCATTAAAATAATGGTCTCTTTGTGTTTACAGGTCGATAGAAAAATTCGAGAAGACACTACTATGGGCGTGCATGTTGCCGTGTACAGGTAAGATTAATTATTTATACTATATCATAGTATACCTTGCTTAATTTCGTTTTACTATAGTAAAGTTTTATTGCTGAAATTGATATTTTTGGTTTTATGGCATTCAAATGCTTTATATATATATATATATAAATTTATAAAGAATAGAAAAAAGTTCCTTAGACACATAAAACTGAAAGAATAGAATAAATTCGATCGCTCTGGCGGGTCACGAGTGGCTGAGTTGGTGAGGCATCCGTCCCGGTTTGGCGCGAAAGGATGCGGGTTCGAGTCCCGCCTCGTGATCGAATTTTTTCTATTATTTATAAATTTATAGAGTTGCATATTGCTTTTCCACCAATAATGTGCGAGGAATGTGTTTTTAAAAACCAATTATATCGCTTCATTTAGTTTGAAGTTTGAAGCGTTTAGCGTTTGAAGTGATATGATTGATTTTTAAAAAACACATTCCTCGCTACACATCCTCGCACATTATTGGTGGAAAAACACCCTAATTCTCGACGATAAACAGTGGACTTTAGTCATTAGGTTTTTCACATCTTTTTATTAGTTTTAAGCGAAAAAACTTAGACAAAAAAAATAAAAACTTAATCAACCAATAATTATTATTATTATTACGTTTTGGACGTTTTTTTCAATTTTTTGGATTTAAGTAACTTCGTTCCAAAAATTATTAAGAATCCGTTCCACCGTTCGTGAGATATAAATGGCATAACCAACTCACATTGTTGGTTTTTTTTATTACTATAATATATTGATAGAGATCAAATCTTGCGTTTCCGTTTAAAAAATTTCAAATCTTAAATGTTTTTTTTCCTATTGCAAAGTTTTTAACACAGACTTTTTTGCCGCGAAGTTTTTACGCCATTTTTTTTATTCACAGGGTGAAAGACCTATTCGAGTGTGCGTCAGCGAAATTCAAAGTAGAAGTGAATGCACAACAACTTCACATGACGGGATGTGTTGTATTGCACAGAGGCTGTTGTGTGATCGTCGTGGAGGGGGGGCCGAAACAACACGCTAAGTATAAGAGGTAAATATTCTATACCAGATACTTTTTTGCAAAAAACAAGCTAAATTTGTAAGGTTCAACTAGCTGGGGCCGTATTATGACCTCTTATTTCCGTTGTCCAGATAGTTTACGCCGTGAATTGAACTGACTGGCAAATTTATATTATAACGAACCCGCAACCTTCACGTGTTCGTTCAGTTTTATGTGTCTAAAGCCTAAAGGAAATCACTACATAGTATAAAACAAAGTCGCTTTCTCTGTCCCTATGTCCCTTTGTATGCTTAAATCTTTAAAACTACGCAACGGATTTTGATGCGGTTTTTTTTAATAGATAAAGTGATTCAAGAGGAAGGTTTTATTATATAATTTATTAGGTTTTAGACAAAGCGGGCGAAGCCGCGGGCGGTAAGCTAGTAATACCATAAATTCGATTGCTCTGGCGGAATCACGGGTGGCTGAGTTGGTCAGGCGCCCGCCCCGGATTGACGTGAAGGATGCGGTTCGAATCCCGCCTCGCGATCGATTTTTGCTCAGCAGGAGTAGAGCCATTTTAATAGGCAACATTTGACAGTTCAACAAAATTCAACAACGTAACCTAGTAACGACGACATAGAATAACATGATATTTCGTTTTGTTAGAACTGCACATTTGCTTAATTTTTTTCATATTTATAATTATAATGACCGATACAAGTAATTTTAAGATTTGATTTTACTGATAAACCATTCTAAACATAATAAACAATTTCTGATTTAAAGAACTGACGTCGCTACAATTTTGTGTCAATAAACCTTTTTTCTTTTTAAATACCATTTATAATTAATAAATGCGTTGTGTTTTTTTAATGACGTAGTATATTACGCAGTTCATTAAAGAAACGAATCTTCAATGGCGGCCAAAGCTGACACTGACGTATGGTAGGGTCAGCAAAAAAGAAAATAAAAATAACGTAAATGGATAATTATTTTATTAATTATTTCAAATTGTTTGTTGACAAACTTTTTTGTTATGGTATTTGTGTATTTATATGAATTATCATATTTACGTATACAGAATGTAACAAAATCCCCATAATATTTGTAATGAGCCCATAAAACTGAACAACTTTTCCCAAAGAACATATTTTGTCAAATTCCAATAAAACATTATTTACTTTCGCAAATGCATAATTGTCATTGTAAATTTATGATAAAAACTATTATAGGGAAAATCAAATACATTTTAGTGATTTTATTTTTCCATTTTTTTTTTGCATGCCGTACGGCCGTGTGTAAGCGAGAGGGAATGATAAGCGCCGCCATTGAAGATTCGTTTCTTTATTGAACTGCCTTATACTTGTCTTATTTTGCTCCTTAAATTTACTAAAAAAGTATTTTACTGGGACAGGGATTCGCCTGATGAATTTTAAAATTGACATGTGTTTCAAGTTCGATTGACAAATGTTTCAAGTCCGTATCGATGAATTCACTTTAATCGATGGTTTTAAGCAGGTTACCTCTCTTCGAAGATAAAATTGATAGACTTGCCTATTAAATTTGCTCCACTATAATTATCCATTCCTACATATCTTACCGTCCTATACTCTGTCCATCATATTATTTGCTTTTTGACAGCTTCACGCTTCAGCTTCACTATGAAAGATTGTATTGTTTAGGTTAAAATGTCATACAAATAATATTGTACTTCATGGACAGGCCCCGCTCACTTAGTGATGTCTACACGGAATTATTCAATGATGGTTCGATTATAATAATCGATAGAAATACTCTGTAAAATATATCCGATACAGAAAAACTCTTCTATTATGTTATGTAATTTAAACATAAAGACAACCAAATTGTAAGATAAAAACCAATAAAGAATAAAATATTAGTTAAGTTTAGTTTTAACATAAAATGCATAAATATGTGGTCTTATTATTACATATCATAATAGTACGTTTAGATTGTAATTATTATTTACGTACCTGATTCGATTTATGATAATATTTTGAATTTATAATCGGAATGGTATCACAATCGATAATCTTTTGGACATCACTTCTGGTATCAACCGTCGAGCTTTCAAAAGGCAATTCTTATAGTATGATATTCATAAATTTGGCTTTGTTTAATACAATATAGTGATTCGTACTGATCATAATTTTTCCCCATTTTCCAGACTAATGCTGCACCGTATCAAATGGGAGGAGGAAACGGTGAAAGAAACAGACGGTACAGAAGTGCCGAATTCGTGCCAACTCGTGTGGGAGGGAACCACGGCGCATAGATCCTTTGGGGAGATTAAGTTTAAGGTGATACTCAAACTCAAATATTTATATAACTCAAACTCAAATATATTGGCTCCTGAGATACAGTATTAAACTAGTTCGGGAGGCGAAGGATTCATTATTTTGATTAATAAATTGAAGTAATTATGTCTGTATAATATGTATGTATAATTAGACTCATTTTAGCTTTCCTTCTCCTACTATACCACTATTCTTCACTCTTAGGGCTGATTTTTCAATCCTTGGTTAAAACTTATTCATCGAATAACGTATTAAACTACCATTTCAAAAATGTATTCTACTTGTCCGTATATGACAGTTTACAGGTGACATTTTAAAATGTTCGTGTAATACTTTATTGGACGGATAAATTTTAACCAAGGATTGAAAAATCGGCCCTTAGTCTTATAGTGGTATCCTTAACTTCCTACACGATTTCGTCAATGACGGTTGCAAGACGAATGCGTGCATCTTGCGTAGAAGCAATCATAAGTAGCGACGTTGCCGCTCCGCACGACGAATAGTTGATGCGATGTTGCCGCGTTTAGCATTACAAGTGGCTCACGCGACGTTGCCACTCCGTAGATTATGCGCAGGGTGTAAACTTTCGTCATGTAATGGTCAATTGACAAAAGCGTGCACATGACGTGACGTGGATAATATACCTTACCTATATTTTTTTATTTTAATTTTTTAAAACCGAGTTAGCTTCAATTCCTACTGCGGGCCAACGAGATTATAAGTACACGGCACACTAAAGCACACACGATAAGACGTTAAAATGAGATGGCATGATTCACTATGCGAAAAAGAGACAACTAGAGTAAAATGTCGCCAATTAGCCACATTTCGACATGCTACCGTTCCGTTCTTATATATGTTTCTAATGTTTAAACAAAAAACTATTGCACTGATTTACAAGCCAATTACAGATGAAACCTTAATTCTAACAGAGGCTATTGTTTTTGTTGTTTTTTTTCTCCCGGGTTTCAGCTATTCTCTTATAATAAATCTCTCTCTATTAGATTTTTATACGAATTATTTTTTTACAGGTGATGCCAACGGAAAAGCAAGCGAGGGAACTATTCCAAAAGCACAAAGTCGAACACTATTGGGACCTAGCGTACAGCGGTGCGGTTCTAGGTTCTATAGACGAGCCCTAGGTTCGATAGATTTGGAGAAATACACGGCTGGATCGATTTTGATGTAACAACATGTACTGCAAAGTGAAGATGACAATTTTGTTAAATAAAGAATAAAAAAAGAGCGTGTATGCCGAGTGTCAAGTGTCAGAAGTGAAACTTCTTTAGCAAGATTCAAACTTCAAAGATCGTATTCCAAAATCTTCGCCTTACTCCATGACGTGACGGTATCGCCATGACGCGACCTTGAAATTTTACTCTCAACGCGCCTAAAGAAGTTTCACTTCAAAAATAAACATCTTTTTTCAGAAATAAAAATAGTAAAAACACGCTTTAATAAGATAAATTCATGAAATTATTGTATTGTCACCGATCCTTGATAAGTGTACAAAGTTTGAGTTAAATCTGTCCGTTTATATTCAACTAGCTTACCGCCCGCGGCTTCGCCCGCTTTGTATAAAACCGAATAAATTATATACTAAAACCTTCCTCTTGAATCACTCTATCTATTAAAAAAAACCGCATCAAACTCCGTTGCGTAGTTTTAAAGATTTAAGCATACAAATTGACATAGGTACAGAGAAAGCGACTTTGTTTTATACTATGTAGTGATTTAAACTACAGTACAAATGGTGAAAAAGTATTTTTGTGTCAGTTTTTACAATAGTCTGAGATTTCTGTTTTTTATTTATTCTTTTTTTAGTAGCTCCAAATGATAAAAATAAATATTATGTCTGCTTCTTGATTTTATCCGTAAATTGATTTTTACAATAGTTAACATAAATAACGGAAATTTATGTATGTTCGTTTTTAAACAAAAGTTTTTATTAAAAACTAGCTTTCCGCCCGCGGCTTCGCCCGCTTTGTCTAAAACCTATTTTTTTATTTATTAAATTAAAACCTAATTATATACTAAAAGAGGAAGGCTCTTGAATCATTCTATCTATTACAAAAAACCGCATCAAAATCCGTTGCGTAGTTTTAAAGATTAAAGCATACAAAGGGACATAGGGACAGAGAAAGTGACTTTGTTTTATACTATGTAGTGATGTAGTGATATCATACTATTTTTTACTTTTACTAAGAGTAAAACAAGTAACAGTTTGAATGTACATCGTCAGCGTCTATAATTACGTAAAAAGGACTAAAGCGTTGTAAATGAAAATTTCACATAATATAGATACTTGAAGACTTAGAGCGGCCGTACACGGGCGGCTTGAGCAGTTAACGGCTGAGCGACGTACACGGACTGCTCGAGCGGTCGGTCGCTGACTGCTCGAGCTGTCGCTACAAACCGCGCAGTTGACGGCTTGAAGCGGTCGCGACTGCTCGAGCAGTCCGTAGTGAATGAATGTTCATAGTTCACCGCGCGGTCGCGGCTTCAAGCCGTCGGTCTCAACTGCTTGAAGCGGTCCGTGTACGGCCGCCCTTAGAATACATATATGTATATGTATTCTTAGCTTGAAGGCATATTGGTCTTGTCAGTTTTTAGATATTTTCAATTGACAATCTAGGACCCAAAATATATTTTATGTACTGTTGGACAGATTTTGAAATACGGTGTGAAAATGATTGTAAAAAATATTAGTAATATAAGTTACTTGTAAATTGTAAGTGTAATAAAGTATAGAATATGTATTTTGTTTTATTTTATATCTTTTAGTATAAGGAAGAATTGAGATTATTTCGGGACTATATTCACACACGGCACGATCTGATCCCATACTAAGCTTTCGCTTGTGTTATGGAAACCAGATGGCTGATAAACATACATATATATAATTTTAAATAAATACTTATATAGATAATTAACACCCAGACACAGAGCAAACATCTATGTTCATCACACAAATATTTGCCCCGGGTGGGAATCGAACCCACGACCAGTGGCTTGGAAGGCAGGGTCACTACCAACCAAGCCAACCAGCCAGTCGTACATTATGTCCATTATGTACTTTAAAATCTAAAAAATATGCTTTCATTCAAAATTCGTTCAAATAAATGTAAGTCTTTTCTTAGTTAGAAAAGAAATGTATTTAAAAATGTATAAAACTGTTATCATAATATCATACACTAGCGATCCGCCCAGGTTACGCCCGTCGGACATATAGATTATAGAGTCTTTACAGGGATTACATACATATCCGACAAGGGAAAGATTTTTTTAAATAGGTCCTGTGGCCGTATTTATGACCTCTTATTCCCAGTCAGTTTACGCCGTGAATTGAACTGACTGGCAAATTCATATAATACCATAATTAACCAAGGCTGGTTATAGCGATCATAATATGAATTTGGCAAGTCAATACGGCCCCAGGTGATCATGCATATGTTTGTGTAAACTAAATGGATAAAAATAAATGAAATGATAATTTTTATCGTTTATTAAATACAAAATCAACGCTTAATCCGAATACAATAAAATCCTTTCCGTATATGATTTGCCGGGCATGACGCGTAACTGCACATAAAACAAGTAGCTTGCAGCGTTCCTTCTGACGTTACATCTATATTTTCACCTGTTTTTGGTGTTACCTGTTCAGTATTAACATTATTCGTGTTAAACTCCGTGGTAGCAACAGGTACTAAATTTTCATTTGGATTTATATTTTGCCCATTATTAAGGTATTCATCAGACACATAAGGCAGTTGATAGTTCATATGTGTGTTTTCGTTACCGTTCCAATTACCATTAAAATCTATGAGTTCCGCGCGCTCCGTGTTTACTGCAATATAATTAGATACATCATTATTACTGTCATTATGTTTAGATTCATTAGAAATAGTTTCATTTATAATTACCACTTGACTACCATGCGTTAACGACTGTACCTTGTCAATGATGTTGTAGAAAAAATCGGAGACGCTTTTTCGTTTGCGAATTGGCGCTGTGTGCGATGGGACATTGTCAATGCTTCGTCGCTTTCTGCCGAAAAAGGATTTGGTTGATTTCCAGAAAGAACTGAGGATACCTTCATCTGATTCGTACTCGTCGCGTTGGGATGGCA
>CAJQZM010035630.1:17462-30801 GCA_907164665.1 Colias nastes | reverse complement strand
AAATAAGACAGACATACAGATTTATATTAGCATAACAATGTATTTTATTATTTTTAATAATGAAAATCGATGTATCAAATATAACTAACTTTATGTAATTAATCATAGTACATAGTAACTCAATGTAATTAATTAACCAAATTGGAAGATTCCTAGGAGGTAATATTTATTTCTAACCTATTTATTCTTTATAATAATAATTTCAATCTAATTATACCCAATTTCGCCAAGTAGGTTAAGTAGTAGGTACCTTAACTTCCTACCGAATATTCACGAAAGTAGCGGGAGGTACCAATTCTTTATTTCACAAAACTATGCATAACATTTCTATAGCTCTAAAGTGGTACTGGCATCTGTCAGTACGTCACACACCATTAGTTTATACTATTTGATGTAGAACGACGCTGGCTCCCCTCATATCATCAACAGTTATTCTTTTGGGCGTAAAGCACATAAAAATATTCGCTTACGTGACATTTCGTTGATACAAAAAATAATGTATTTTTACGACAGTTCCAACTAAAAACGGCGGAGTTCATAGAATTTTTTTTACACGATCCTAATAAATATAACCGCTGCCAGAAAATCAGAACTATATAGGTACGTTAAATGTTACTAAAGCATTTAGTTTTTAATAATTTTACATATTTTTTCTTATAAAGAAGTAAGTTTAACATTTAAATGCAAATGCAGCAAGTGCAGCATTTAAACACAATTTTGTTCATACACAAAAAAACGCTATGCAGCTACATAATTAAATAACCTATACCTACATGTAGTTATTCTCTCACAGGTATAAAAGCAAACGCAGTGAAATATGTTAAAACGCACCCCACCGCCCATCCTATCAGAAATTTTTAACAGTTTTTGCATACCCACCCTTTGTTTCGTACGTGGGGTGCCCCCCGTCCCCCGTGCCCCGTCCCCCGCACCACCGCACCCCCGCACCTCCGCGACCCCCTCGATATAAATAGCTGTCCTCGCTCACTGCCAAGGTTAAATTCGATCGATACGGGGGTGTCCATTTGAAGTTCATTCTTAACTAACGGGACTTTCCCATTGAATTTCAGTATGATTTATAGGTGAATGGGTAATTTATTCGATTCAGTTAGCTTCTGTTTCATTGATAATAAATAGAGATATTGATAATAAATTACGAGCTTTTAGAAATCATTAGTATATGAATGAATGAATGAATGAATAGAAATCATTAGTATAATATAATGTTTTAAGTATTTGTTTAAAGGATTAATTTTTGCAAAACAAGTTTAATTAAAATGTGTCTTTTTGTAAATGTAACAAACGGTCTTAATTCGGGTGATATTAGAAAATCTAAGTATAATGCATTCCGTACTATAACTAGAGAACTAGAGAAATACATTGAACAACTTAAAACACAACTGCTCCTTTCGTTTCTTATGAGGTGAATGCAAAACATATATTTGTGTCATCGCCTTGTTCATGAACTGTATTTCATCCGAACCATGCTTTTGAACGTGAAACATTAGAGAATTGCGCAATAATTTAAACATTACTATTAGCAATTCCACCGGGAATTTCCTTAGAATAATTTGTAGTGTTGACGCACAATGCACATGTCTGGTGACGAGCCAACTTTCGTTCCGCTAATGTTCTTATGTGTAATAAAAAGTTTAAGAGGATATTGTCGTTTTGTTTTCACTCAAATCTATGGACGTAAATATAATGACGTCGGTTTCTGTTATTTGGAATAAAAATAGCGAAGCATCTTTGGGAAAATGAGAAAAGTTTTGCGACGCTGCGATGTTACTTTCGTCGCATAAATCATGAGTATATATCAAAAAACAAAGTTCCACGCATTCGTTGTTTTATTTGCTTTATACACTTTCGAAAGCTTTCTTGATTTCTTTTTACATAATTATGTGAATAAATGTATGTAGGATCCGTTAAATCAAAAAGTGTGTGCACCGCAATGACCCCCACGACGTTAGTTGAAGGACAAATCTGACAGCGATCGGTTCAGAAATCAAATAACACATTTATGGTTACACAACCTGTGATACATCGCGTGTGGAATTATATCGAGGCCGCAGGTTCATTCCCAATTACCTATGTAAGGAAATTTCGTTGAAATAAATACACAAAGTGTACCTAATGAAAATTATGTAAGTAGGTAATACCTACTGTTGGAAACTGTTTATTGACAGATTTGACATAAGTACTTTTCACTATATGAACTGTAAAGGCTATAAACTTGTAGTTTATATTTAGGGTGCAGGGTCACTTAGAATGCATCAGCTGTTTGCCTTCAAGATAGAAATACATACCTTTTATGAATAAAATATTTATTTCTGAATATAAACTTTAGTGATGTAAGTATTTGCAATTGCAATAGCTGACTAATATTTTTTTAAATTAGACTTTTCCAATATAAGTACGAGCAGCTTCTTATATAACAGAATTTTTCATTCCAATTTCCACGAAATAGACAAACTAGAAATCATACAATAAAGCAATCGACGACTAAAACACTGGGTTGGAGCGGTTCCAACAGCTCCACAAGTGTTCACAGGTGTTCAGTGGCTAATGGGGTTACCCCCCACCCCCACTCCATCTGGGGTCCGATAATATTATAACATCGGTAGTAATACCTTGTCGATATTTCATACGAGCATGACTATGTCGAATCATGTGTAATAATTGTTACGTTTTTAACTAACATTAATTCTAAAAACTGGGATTTTTTAAGTATTTTGATTATTGATTAGCGCAGTGTTAAACTGACTATTTCATCAAAGGATGTGGGTTCATCTGCGATTTTAATAATTTGAACTGTGTTATCTCCTATCATACCAACTAGAAAGATGTCCTATTACCTATATTAGAAAGCAATATTAAAAAGCGGATAATTTAATAAACTTTATCTGTATCGATTTTGTAATTTCTATGCTTATGCTTTTATGTATCTCTCATCACCACAAAACACAAACTTTGCTTAGAAGCACATTAGAAGTGAGTACAGTCCTTAAAAAACAAAATTAATTTAAACATAAATATATATGTAAGTTCTAACACTCACATTATTTTTATTATGTAATCAATGTAACTTTCCACAGATACTCAACATGATTCAATCCCCGCCCGCTCCCCACACCGCGCGCGCCCCGCTCCCCTCGCCAACTAGATTATACCTACTAGATTTTTTGTCGACGTGATGTCTTTCCTTATTGTCTCAGCGATGAGCGAACCCTCACTTGACGCTCGATTTGGGGAGATTATTGCGTGAGGGCACGTAATATCTATTTAGTTTACATCATTGTTATCAGAACGGGTTAATAGTGTTATATTCTGAATACATAGGTATTTGGGATTCATTTTGATGCTTGAAATAGCACAATTGAATGATGTGTTGTATTGATATTACCTTGATTGTTAGTTGCTACGAATCATACCAATGTCACAGATTATTAAATAGTAACAGCGTAACCCATTTGTCCGCCTTTGTTTCATCTAGGTTCACACAGCACAATTTTGGTGAATTTTATCATGATTATAGCTAAAAATTCGAGGTAGGTATATCATGACGCTTTTTTCCAAAAAATGAACCCCTAAATGGGCGAACAGGGGTGGATATTTTTATGAGGCTTGGCGTTTGCGATAACGTAAAGTGCACACGAATAGGGTTTTACAGTATAATCCTAACTAGAATAACATATTAGGTACCTACCTATGTATGTACTACCATGTATGTAGGCTACGGTATATAATATTGATTCTGGGTGTCTTGCTATTTTTTGATTCGATGTAGGTAGGTTAATACTTAATAGTTACTAAATAATGCAATTGATTTTAAACTTAATAAAACACAATTTAAATCGGGTGCAGTCACCCGTAATAGTTAATGCACTGTTTTAACTGTATACTATTATATTCTCAGTAACTTGGACCCTGCCTAAAATTATACTACACTAACATTCAGTAATGCATGGAGCATTTAACATCTGATTTACGGATTGATCGGAATAAGGGTCTTTTATTTTCTATCAAACCCACGCACATAATTATATTATTAATTCACTTACACTTTAATAAAGATAATAAGTATAGGTACGAATATCTAGGAAGTGAATTATGACTATGAGTAGGTATGTAGCAATATTTAATAACTCCTTAATTACAGATTTACAGGCAAGCGTAGGCGGCTCCATGACAATAGGTACATTGTATATTATTATTTTAACTAGCTATTAGTGACTAGGAACCTATGATTTATCAGAGCATGATTAGTTAAAAGTGTCCTTATTAACTCAGTGGAATATTATAGACTTATCTATAAATCATTAAATCTATCCTTTCCAAGTACCTATTTATAAGTAGAAAACTGTAAACGCGAAATTTTGTGTAGAGACGAATGGCGATATGCGACTTTATATAGGTAATAATATATTAATTAATACATTTCCAAACATAAATTTGGCACAGGTTAGCATATAAAACGTTAGCTTTTTACTTTTCAAAGAATCTAACAGAGTACATTAAGTACATTCTATAAAATACGTATCAATAAGTAACATTCAATACATAATTAATTTGAAACAGATAATTTACGGATAAAAATACAAAGCCGGTGATATAAGTTGAAAGTAAAAATAGCTCGACTTGAATGAAAGGGGCTGCGATCAGCTGATTGTTGCCAGGACGAAATCGCGCGACCAGTCGACCAACTCGACTAGCGCAAGTACTAGTCTCCCAACTGGTCGGGCGACTGCTTGTAACTGCACTGCGCAAGTCACGTATCGACCAGTGTTATCCCCCTCAATGAAACTTGAACCTTATAATATAGAGTTAGAATTGAAAATAGATCAACTAACAATAATTGCCTATCCTTCGAATAAAGAACAAGCAAATCTAGCGTTTATTGCTTCGACATAAGGGTGGTTGGTTTGAAAATAATTATAACGGCAATTAACAGGATGTATATTAGGTGAATGAGGTAGAGATATCCGCATTATCCGATATGTCTCTGAACGTGAAGTCTCATTTAATTAAGGCTTTGCCTAAAATAAGTAATTACTTGGGATTGTGACGAACGTAACAATACAACTATCCTTTTATATACCTACGTATTTTTGTTCTATTCGTTTCATTGTATCTTTGTGATTGCCAAAAATAAGATAATTAATACATAGTAGGTAATTGATACCTACTATTAATCGCTAATAAGAGAGGCTTACTGATAGGTACTTTCATTTTATTAATATTTAAACTCAAACTACCTAGTAGATATCATTACAAGTCTACAACAAAGTAAAGAGAATTTGTGTATGAATATCATTGTAAAATATCAGTTTTATTTTGAAAAGAAAATTGAAGTAGTACTTACGGGTATGAATTTGTAATGGATACATTAGAGGTTTATTTATTATTGAAGTGAAACTTCTTTATCGGGGTTGGAAAAAAATTTAGTGTAACATTTTTTTCGTTACGTGTGACATTTTTCCGTTACGCGACATCTTGTTTTTATCCCTACCATGCGTGATTGACGTATTTCTGTAAAGTTGCATATAGTAAATTATTTTTTGAAAAATAAGGTCATAAAGAAGTTTCACTTCTTACGTGTGTACACTAGTACACGCACACATTTTCTTCTTTTATTTAGACTTTAGAGTCTCTTGTTGTTTCATTTTTTTATGCTATTTTAAAAATATGCCTTGTAATAACAACAGTTATTCTACGAACAATAACTGCAGTGCTATTCTGTAAGGTTATTATAAAAACTCGAACGCGGAATCCGCGGTGAGTTTTCGATTTCGTATTCTGTAAAACTCGACAGTACTAGTGGCGCTACATCGTCGAGAGCGGCGACGAGGCGAACTGTGCTAAGTGAGTACTTTTGACGTTTATATAGTATGAAATCGGCATAAGGTAATTTTACACCTCGAACGTCGAGTTTGAGTGTTTACAAATACGAATTCACCTGTCAGCAATTCACTCTCCTATTAGTTGCCGAGTTCGTGAGTGAGTTAGCGGTTGTGGAACAAATTTGATACAAATTTTATATATTTTTTTACTATTATTTTATATTAAGTGCTATAATACGAGAAGCTAATGCTGTGGATATAATAGAAAGTCGCCGGCAAAGTACCAGCATTCGGGAAATGCAAATTATTAATCGAAATAAAAATTTTGTTGAATGCTACCGTTTATCGGAAGAACTAGTTTCTCAAGTGATGGAAGACATTAAAGTTTTATACTCTACTTGGGCACGGGAGGGATGAGACGACCTTTCCGAGGAGCTACAATGTTTAAGATTTTAAGTTAAATATTTCAATAAGCTTGTTGTATATGATAATATTTTAGTTAAATACAAGAATCACATTACTCACCTCATAGTTGTTATTTTTGCAGTTTTCTCCTTTAAATAATTTATGCAACACGTTTAACACCAATCACACAACAACTTAATAAAGCCAAACTCAAACATTAACTAAAACTCCAACAAAACTTTTAGAAAGAATGCTACACGAAACACTTTAAAATTAGGTACAAAAAACCACTTGAGAAATAAACAAACTTCAAACGAACCACAGACAATCATCCTTTTTTTTTCAGTGACGCTAGAATTATTTTGATTTTAAAGAATTTATCAGTGTAAAATTGCAATTTTAGTTTAATTCCACCCACGGTACAATACTAAAGTGTTATTATGTCTTCAAAATGTGTTAAATTGCCGCATTTTAAAGATAATAACAATGTCGATAAATCCAAATCTATAAGATCCCTTCACTCGGCAAGTGAGTTTCGAAGTGAGACTCACTTCGCTTCGCCTCTGCCGAGCGGATGTTTACAGAATGCGAAACCAAAAACTCGAACGTTCGAAAGTGAAGTGAGTCGACTCACTCAGGTGAGATGCGAGTTCGGGCGCGTTTTTTACAGAATAGCCTAGCTGTTGTTATTACGAGGCAAATTTTTAAAACTATTAAAAAAGTTGATTAAAAGTAAAAACGAATTATTCCGAATTTCCGATTGCATAGGCAAATGTACACATACAAATAATAATCTTTACACAAGAGAAATTTTCAAAGGCATTAAAATCAACATTTGCTAATTACCAAAATAATGAACACAATAGAATAAAGCTCAAAAGCATAATCTGTTAACAGAGGAGCTTTCCTCCCGACCTTCATTCATTCTTTTTTAATAAAAACAACTTTGGAAATTTCTTTATTGTTTCAAGGTCCGTATTTA
Organism: Colias nastes; assembly: GCA_907164665.1. Classification (NCBI taxonomy): domain Eukaryota; kingdom Metazoa; phylum Arthropoda; class Insecta; order Lepidoptera; family Pieridae; genus Colias; species Colias nastes. The sequence goes on along the minus strand of CAJQZM010035630.1, from coordinate 23,574 downwards.
TTTAGTAATCTTATTATCTCTAATACCCTCATTTTGAAGTACCTACTTCGAGAGTCCATTGTAGAAACGACTTATTATGATTACTTTACTCTTTTCTTAATTTCCAGTAACAATTATAATTAGGTAGGTATGTTATAATCCATCTTCTACAGATTAATTTAGATTCACTTTAAAAATAAAAATGTAGGTAAATAAAACCGGAAAATGAAACAAGCTATAAATGTGCTATAAAGTTTAAAATATTATCAGATTTGTTTTTTATTTTTGCGAATTTCACCATTAACTTTCATGTTATTCGCTAAACTTTCAAATCTAGATACCTAGTTAAATAACGTAATTTTTCAAAATTCACCTCACAAAGTGTAGATTAGACGTAGAGAGCTTATCTTAAACACTTTTATGTAGTAACGTTGCCAAACTTTCCACTTTCATTGAATTTAATCTTTTCATCACAATGAGACGTTATGAAAGTATTCTAACTTGAGTTTAAATGTTTAAAGAATAACCCACAGCTAATATATTTTAAGAAATTAAGGAATGTTTGCAAGAATATACTTCAAAGAGAATGATATAAATAATCATGTAAACTAATTTTATAACGCTTGTAAAAGCTATCATATCTAGCGCTGTTAAAATCTTACTGTCTGGTGGTTGGTATTGGTTAAATTTATAGTACCTACTTATAAAAATTGTACATTTTAAGTTCTAGAATCTAGAACATCAAAAATTTTGTGCCTGTTTGGCATTAATTTTTATTCGACGTTTTATTCCCGAAGTCTTTAATTTCATAGTTGTACTGTGCTTACAGTACGTATATATGTAGAATTGCACTGGCTCACTACTACACTCAATAGTGCGGGAACACGTCCATTCCAGTCCGGCATCGGCCGTCGACTGCCTAATGACAGCTATAAGCTATCCCCACCACTGGTGTACGTGAGACAATGTATATATCTATTTCATAGATACACTACATCCCTTCCTTTTTCAAAATTAATTAATTTTCGCTCCAAATAATCACATAATGAAAAATTATAGAATTATACAGTTATCAAGTTATTAATCAATAATTCCCAATAGAACTTTGAAACCTAAGTTAATGAAGAACTCTTAAAATCAGAACATACTTATCAAACCTACTCGTTTGATACTTGATAAACTCATTCCGTACTAGCTTCCACCCCTGCCCTTCCTTTTCAAAATTTTTTTTCTATTTTCAAACTAATATTGTATAGAAGTGTATAACATTATCCAACATTTTATAAACAGCGTCTGTCCTTCAAAATGATTAGACATTTTGTAGGATTCGACAGTTCAACAAAGGAGAATGACCACGGGTGGTATCGGTAAAATTTTAGTTGTGCCACGTATTCGTGATATTGTTAATTCCTATTTGTATTTATAATGATCATATGTATCAATATTAAGTCTTAATTATACCGGATAAATTGAAATAATAGTAAAAGTTTGTCTTTTGAAACATGTATGACCACGTATGGAATCGGTAAAATACTAGTTGTGTCACGTGTTCGTGATATTGTTAATTCCTATTTGTATTTATAATCATCATATTTATCACTATTAAGTCGTAATAATACCGAATAAATAGAAATAAAAGTAAAAGTTTTTGTTTTGACACATCTATCTCTCTTGCAAGCATCCTGCGTCATATGTCATAGTATCTATTTGAAATGAATGTTGAATGAATGTGTTCGACGCATTGTTTGACGTTATTTATTTTGAAATAATGTTTATTACGATTTACTTTTCACATTTGTCTTGTAAAGTTAAATATTACCTATGTAATAAATGTAAAACTTAACGTTCATCGTTAGTTTAAACTCGATAAAGTATTTTTTTAAAGAAAACTTTAATCGTTTCTAAAAGTACTAACATCAAGCTTTAAATTGAGTTATATTTCATCTTGACACAATAAGTTTGATTGCGATACCAAGTGCCATAGTCACTGGGGCAATCTCCTTTAGACAATTATAGAAAATATGACATTGTTATCTAAATTTACAAATTTCGGCTTGCTCAAAAAATAGGACAAAACTTATTATTGAACTTCATGTTTTTACTACCTAACATAAGTTTAAAGTATCTGCATATCTTCAAACTTATTACTACCTAACATAAGTTTAAAGTATCTGCATATCTTCAAACTTATTAACTTTATTCTTTTTTTTTTTTTAATATCAGCAAATTTGTAAGTGGCCAAGATTCCGTACTGATGGGTGTACCCCACCAAATTCAATGCTTCATGTTTATATTGATTACTCAAACTACAAATGTCTCAATGTTTAGGATTTGCGTTCTGAATTCTAAAGCTACACAATTACCTACTAAAAACGTGTTCAGTTTCTCCTTTAAACCAATTGACTTTATCTGACGATAGTATTATGTATTATGTAGACGCCAATAACCGTGCTATTTTTGTATTCTTTGTGTAAACAATCTAAATATCTTAATCTTCAACAGACCCAAACATTCATGAGATATTTCATATTCATGAGTACCTTTTGTTTGAATTCTAAATTACCTTAAACAATACAATAAATGAACAACCTTCAAAAACTAATTCAAGATACGTATTCTAACCATAGGATTTACGTTATGTCAGCTGCTTATCTAAACACGTAATTATCTGTTACATTTTATTATGAACTGCGTAAATAAGAAAGTATTAAAATATGCGAGTATTAAGTGTTTCGATTTACCTTCTATTCGATTAAATTAAACCTGCCTCTTTTTCATAGTCAATTAGGCACTGTAAGGTATGTTGGGGTAAGGTCGGATCGGGGTAAGATCAGATAATTCAAAAAACTCCCAAACGCGGCAATATTTTTTTATTCTGGCAATATAATATAAGACTCCATTCTTTTCTGCCCCTCCCTTCAGTCTGCGGTTATCGCTGTGATGGAAAACACGTGTGTTATCGACACAAAAAAAAAACTCGGTATTTTCGTATTGACATTGAAGATCCGGCCTTCCCCCAGGCTACGTTTTTTCAATTTTATGGTGAGTATTGATTGTTTTCTCTAATATTTTGAGTGTGAAATCATTTTTTAACATGTAGGTGTTAGTTTAAACTGACAAATACAATCGAAAGATGGCTGTAAGTTGAGATCCGGTCTTGCCCCGTGTGGTCGAAGATCGGATTAATATAATCCGATCTTTTCCTGTCGTAAAAATGTCAGTGATTGTCAAACTGTTTGAGGTTAGCTTACATAGTAGGACTAGCTGCTGATAAGTACTTAGTAGGTAAGTAAGTATTTCATTCAAATTACTTGAATAGACATGTTCAGTCTTTGTGTAAGTTGATTCGCCTTTTGTTGTAGATCTTGAAGAGATCTTCATTTCAGATGACAGCTGTCAAACTAAAAACTCATTTATCTCGGAAGCTATGCATGCTAGATTGTCAGTTTCCTAGAGGAAATTGTAGGTCTTGAAGAGATCTACATTTAAGATGACAGCTGTCAGATTTAAAACTTGTTTATCTCGGAAACTAAGTATTCATGCTTGACTATCAGTTCCTTAGAGGAAGTTATAGGTCTCGATGAGATTTACATTTCGGATGACACGTTCCGCCTGAGCCGAGCGTGCAAGCGAGAGCGTGTTCGGCTTGTGATGTTCATCATTGTTTTCTTATGACCTTATAACTTATCATCTGTAAATCGACTTTACAGAGTACTTACATTTTTTTTATTTTAACTGACATAATACTTCCTTTTTTCAGATTCAAAATGCCTCGAAAGTACGAGAGAAAAACCTCGCGTGCTTCATACCCTCATCAAGACTTACAAACCGCAAAAGTTTGACAACCATAATTTCTTTGTTTGTCGTTATGCAGGGAAAGATCGGACTATTTTTATTTAAAAATTAAAATTGTGACTGATATACCGAAACAATATGTTTTTTTTTTAAATGATTTAATATATTCAAAAATACGGGAAGGAACGGATGTTTCTCTACTGAAAACTTTAAGTTCTAAGCCACAGAATAGCTTTTAGAAAGTAGTCCGAACTTACCCCGCTATGGTCCGGTCTTTACCTGGGTTTTTGGGTTAGCAAACCCAACTTTCACGAGATGTAACTTGGCAACCGCTTATGTAAAAGGAACTACAAAAATACTGATAGACAGTAATTTTTATCCTTAGCAAAGGAAGATCAATAATATTTGAATATCTTTTATAGGAAATGAGGAAAAAAATATTTAGAGGCACCACAAAAACACACACTAAAACCGTCCGACCTTACCCCAACATACCTTACATCACGTTTTTTCATTAAGTATACATTAAAGTCAAATGGAAATCACGCCTTTATTAAAAGTTACGAAAAACTTATTAAATCTCTTGATGCAACTACTTAACGCATTACTTTTCATCTTTATTCGAGTAGTTATAAAGCTGTCTTTGCATAGCATGTCATTTCGATTTGTCAAGGGTAAGATCTGTCGACTAGTACGTACTAGTAGGTACTTAGTACTAACGTGGGTAGTCAAGAAATCAATTCAAAATAATTCGCAAATGGTTTTTCATTATAATATATGGACAAGTGAATGTTTATCGTTTACGTTCAATTCAATGTCTTTCTTTGCTAGTGTTAACTTGCTAACTACAAAACCGTTAAGGTATATTTAAATTCATATTATCATCATTATTTGCGGAATGTAATTACAAAGATATTACCTATATACAAGTTATAAGATTCTTATTCCTTCCACTCGTAGTTGAACGAGAAATTATTTATATTTTAAATTACATTAAACAATATTAGGTAGGTATGTCACACAACACTAATTACTGTTATTTCGATACATAACGAAATTACTCTAATAATATTATTATTGCAAATGTATGTCCAATATGATATCAATAATTAATTTATTATTTATCAATTATTATATTTTTTGATTTATAAAGTCACAGGATTGTTTTTTAATTATTAACCAATTTATCAACCCTGTCTGCAATATATTTATAGGTAGTTGTTTAAAATTGTCTGGTATTTATGAAGGTAGATTGTAATACTTCTAGAATTTAAACTATTTTTGCAGTATAAACTTTACACGTTGCTAATATAGTTTATTCTGATATCTGGTCATAATTTGAGTATTTATTCCTCCTTTTTTTCGTGTAATTAATATGAAAGACGTGCTTACGCCACAGGATTTATTTTTTTGAAATATCAAGAATTACTGATGTAGAACATCAGTAGGTTCCAAACTACTAGTAATATAACACGAGATAATAATTATATAACTACGTAAAACGTTGGGTTAAATTTAATGTAATAAGATTTAACTACACACTGGTTTTGTACGTTACAACCTACAACAAAATCTGTTCAGTATTACCATCATTGTGAAGTTACTACAGTTTGAAAACTTACTTTATTTTTCTAATTGCACACTCAATGTGAAATTATATTATCTACTGACCGTTTTATGTGAATGATTGCAATACAGATTAGTTTGGTACCAGTCACCCAGTTACACGTCACCCTGGATTCCGATGAGCACCGGCTGGATGTGTTGACACGTTGCTCGACGTGGTAGCGGACACCAGGCATGGTGTCGCGGACCCAGATGTGATGTCACGGTACCTAGGATATCGTGTTGCGTATCAACGAATGATACTCGATGCATGACGCTCGAAGCTCGACTCCTGCGGTGCACGACGCGATGACATGGCGTTCGAAGCGGTGGTGAGAGCGGCAGCGCCATCCGTGCTGCGCAAGGTGAAGTTGCCGGCCTGCTGGCACTTGTCGACCTCAACACCTTACCTTTGGCACCAACCAAAGAGTGACACGTAGAATTACTGTTGGATACATTTTACCATTGAAAACGTTCGAATGTAAAGTAGCCTCGTCCCGATGGCACACCTCCCATTTAAGGAATGTCAATTTCTCCTATTCAAAGGAAATCCATACCTCCTTTTAAAAGGAAATCGATACCTCCTATTTAAAGGAAGTCCAGACCTTCTATTTAAAGGAAATCAATACCTCCTATTTAAAGGAAGTCAGTACCTTCTATTTAAAAGGCATCAATACCTCCTATTCAAAGGAAGTCCCTACCTCCTATTTAAAGGAAGTCATCTTTCTTTCTT
>CAJQZM010035630.1:0-14707 GCA_907164665.1 Colias nastes | reverse complement strand
ACATTTCAAACTAATATTAAACCCGGCCTCGCGTGTTATTTCTTATAGTAGATGCAGTTTTCTTTAATTTTTCTTGCAATAAAAGAGCAAAAAAACAATTACTAATCTTAAATAATATATTCAGTTATAAAATGGTTGTATTATCTATACTAATATTATAAAGAGGAAAGGTTTGTATGTATGTATGTATGTATTTATGGTTTTCACGCATAAACTACTGGACCGATTTTGATGAAATTTGGCACAGATAATCTTTAGACCCTGAGAAAGAACATAGGCTACGTTTTATTGCGAAATATGTACCACGGGCGAAGCCGGGGCGTACCGCTATCAGTTATAAATTGATTTCAAAAAAGCAAGTCATAATCCAACTTACGTTTTATTTTTAACCGTTTAAAGTAAAACATGTAATGTGGAGCGCTGTAGCCCAAATCCCGAAATAATCATTGCGTGTGCCATCGACCTTGGAAGACAATGTATTTGGGAATCTTCGAAACTGCACCGACACTGTCCTTGGAGCCAAGCCAACTTTGCGTTTTAGGTAACTAGGACTTTGAAGTTATATTCATTATACGAATCATTAGTTTTATTGTTTGAACAATCAGGGTTAAATAAGAATAAATATTAAGCAATTCGATGTGATAACCAATAGGTATGTTAATTTATATAAATTACTTGATTATAATTTTCTGAAATATTTTGATATTATTAATGAAATAACAAACTAAATTAAAAACAAGACAACAATAATAACAAGAGTTTTATTCGCTAATCCAAGTTCAATACCAAAAGATAGACGATATTACATCTTGCGATATAATATCGTCTACCTCTTGCGATATGTCCCATGTCCCACGCGGGGCCAGTCCCACGGCCAGCTCTCCACGGGGCACGGGACCAGCTGCCAACGACACCGACCATGAACCTGTCAACGCTCTCACTGTCAAGGAGACACGCCTATTTCTACGAAATATAAATAAAAACACGCGACGAGCTGCCAACTGCTTAAGTAACACTGAATTTTAATTATAATTACATCCGAATTTTTTGTTTCTTTTCCCGTCATTTGTCACATTTTCTTAGCGATGTTTGTTTTGTGATATAATAAAGTGTAAACGAAACAGCTAAGCAACATTATGAACAATAAGGACACATATGTATATGTAGTTACTAGCTATATAACTCCTCGCAGCAATGCCAAGCGGGCACCCTTAACATGGCTGCGGTTCGATTTATTTGTCCACGCGATGTATTGTTTAAATGCATTCAATTCCAGGCGAGCGCGTGTCAGCGCGGGCTGGGAGCGGGCACGGAGCCAACCCTGAGCATTATGTCACCGCTTCCAATGGAACAAACGCTTCGGTGCCGACGCGTTTCCAATTTTCTTCCCGATCTGAATACGACGCGATTCCATTCTGGCCGTAAGGAGCCGAGTCGCCGGAACACTGCGAGAGTGTCGCAATCGTTACATTTATGGCTCCGCTTTTATGGACTTCATACGCTCGCGTCTTCTCATATACGCTTTGTTTAAATGTGTATTGCGAAAATGCTGAATTTGGGACGCAATCTCTATAACATTGATTCGGAAATATAAGGAATCTCTCGCGATTGCCATCTCCGTCGAAAAGGATAAATGTTTTTGTTCGCTTTTATTTATTTCAGAAAACGTTACGTGAACATTCGCCGTTTATTTAGAAGTCGTATCGAAGCAAATAGATTCATAAGTCTATTTGAATGCGACGAGGGAGGCCCGCGGAACCGTTGACCGCTCGCTGCCCGATTCAATTAGACGAAGAATAAAGATTTGAATATCGAAACGTAATTTTCAATATCCGACCCTAATCTTAGAGGGTCAGATCGAGACCTTGTCAAACATGGCGCCGAAATTACTTTCCTTTATAAATAAGCCCTCGCAAATTGAAGTCGACTCTATTCTTCGACAAGTTTTCACATCGACTCACTCTCGCCGTTAATGAAGGACGAAATTTAGTTCGCAATAGTGATGAAAGGAGAGGAACCGGGGGGTTTCGGGCGTGGCGGCGATTATGCAAATTTCAACCTTAATTTTATGCTTTTCGTCAGAGCGATTTACCGAATTAGGATAAAGAGATTAGAGGACGTAAGCCAGGATACTGCGGAGCGCTCCGCTCGGATATTAATCGAGAGCGGCCCTTCTTTCGAGATATTTCGGGATCGACGTCGCGACTTCAAAAGAAATTCTGGGAATCGTTCTCGCCTTGACAACGAAAGGTACGAGAATAATTAGAAAGGGAAAACGTGCGAGTAGTTGGCGTGGGCACTGGGCATGGCGGGCGTCGCGGGAGGCAGCGGGCGCGCGGCCAGCGCCGGCCTGTCTGCCTCGCCAGCCGACAGCCCACGGCTGGCTGATGAAACCATACTCGATATTAACTAATTAACTCTTATACAATATCACCGCTAATTTTAGATCTGGCTAACAAGTTTGACATCGTGTAAAAGACAATGTTTGATAAGCATACGTACTACAACCATAAGTTTCCTAGCCAACCCAAACAATACATTTAAAGCTAAATTCGTACAGATATAATAAACTAAATGTAGAAGTAAATCTAAAAATCTTATAGAGTCTGTACATTGTACAAGGAAAATTGAAATAATAGGATTAAAGTGCGCAAGCTCGGAGTTTGATTGAGCCCCATAAAATGATAAATTGCTCACAATATCGCAGCAACCAAAATAAAACGAATGTTAATACTTATGCAAATACCACCGCAATATATTTTCATGAATAAGAAATTTAATTTGGCGAGTCTCATAACTTTTATGATAATTTAATCAACCGCCGAGATAGCAATTAAGCAAAAAATATACTTCGTAAACTGGGACGAGATTGCTCTAATTGTTTTATCAATCTGGATGGAAACCACTTATCAAAATTAAATCCTTTAGCATTTCTTTCCTATCCTAATTTACTCGGGAACGCTTCGCTTCTAAGCATTTTAATCAAAATATCCAGCAAACTAAATGAAATTTTCAAAATGCCTCCATTTTGATGTCAGCTCATAAACTTATCTCTGATGTAAGAATGTCTTTGTAAATAAGATCATAAAATACTTTTGAAATTGCTTTTCTCATTAACTTGTTCTTGCATGAAATTAAAGATTCTAACAAATTCCATTTCTTACTTTTAAGCGTAATAACAAACATGAATTTTATCAATATAAATTTATAAAGAATAGAAAAAATTCGATCACAGCCACTCGTGACCTGCCAGAGCGATCGAATTTATTCTATTCTTTCAGTTTTATGTGTCTAAGGGACACACCGCGCGCCATCTATTGAGATGATTAACAACCATCTCAACCAATATGAAACACTTTTCAGTGAATACAATATTGTAACGATGGAACACGACCTTTTTTGTTGAATTTGATATTTTTGGTTTAATGGCATTCAAATGCTTTATAAATATTTTTCTATTCTTTATAAATTTATATTTATAAAGCATTTGAATGCCATTAAACCAAAAATATTAAATTCATGAATTTTATCAAATTTGTCTTCTTATTTCTTGCCTAAAACGTACATTAATCATAACATAATTCATTATCAAAACGCCATCAATCTCACACCAATAGCGATCAAAGAGAATCGACAAGCATTGGAACAATGGACTCGCAGATGTTGGCGTGTCTCCAAGCGGGCATGATGCAAGCGACCAATATACCGGCCATCACCAGCCCTGCCACACGTGGCATGCCAGGCCAGCAGTCATCTGTGCATCTAGTATGCTATTAATAATGTTTTTATTATTGGGAAATTCTTATCCTAAGCAGATAGTTCTCCAACGATAGTTAAATACGAAATAGGGAGAAAATGACAATAACTGACAAACATATTTAACTTATTCTTACTTATTCTGGATGGAACTACAAAATTTTGACATACAGACAACAAAATATAGACGTCATGATAAATTTATGTAAAGTAAAGCTGCGGAAAATGTAATACCGAAAGACAGAATGAAAAATCATTAAGCAGCAAATAAAGACGTAAACAAAAACAATGAACTAGACGCGGACGGGCTGACATTGATTGTGTAAATACATTATTTAAATGATATGCAAATATATCCGAAATAGAATTAAAGTAACCTCAAGCGGGTCACATTGTGACTAACAATGTGGAATATGCTCGCAATGTTTTGTTTTATGAAAACAATATGACATTGCTGTATTGTTATACTAGTTTTTGGTCGCAAAATATAATCAATTTACAGTATATTTTTGTTGTTATTCAACGTAGGGAAGTATGTTTGCAATATAGGCACTGTCCTAGAGTTTTTAGTTGTTTAAAGCGTAAAAACAAATAAGGGTACTTTAATGTCTGCACAGCTTCTAAAATGAAAAGCAAATATACCTACTAAATAATACTACGCAGAGAATAACATTACGTCATATAACTTATAAAGAACAGATACAAAACTTTTACACAGATAACTTTTATAAGGTTGAGCCCTAAGATGCTCATCGCCTGATAAAGTCCCGTCATAACCCAAATATCGTGGTTGACGAGTTTCTGGCACTTGGCTCAGCGTCCCCAAATCCTCTCGCACACCGAAATATATCAAATCGCTTGCAATTATCGTTAACGTTTCAGCAAAAGAATTTGGGTGTCATGATTTTTTATCTCGAATTCCTTCCTTATTAAAAGAATAAATCACTGAAAGGTGGCTGAAAACATGGAATATATTTTGATGTGATATGGATTTTCTTCTTAATAATTCCGAGACTTTGCTCCATAAACAAACTGAAAAAAATTTGTTCAGACATTAATTACCCCTAAATACCTTTCCACACCTTGTTATGCATAATGTAATTTGACATATTAGTAGAATGCCAATAAATTGTTCGTCCACATTATTATTTGTTCCCCTGCCAAGTCACAATCATTCCTATTTCCAGATCTCAGAGATAAGAGAATCAGTATTCAATGTGCACACTTTGTAATTTATAGCCGGAGAGAGTAGGTATTTATATTTGCTCGTGTGCCGTTTGAAGATTGAATATATTATGTACAATTTACTATATTTTAAGAAATCTTATTTCACGTGTACAACGTTTTCGGGTTTGCACGTTTTCGGGTTTGCATATTTTGTAATATTGACAAAATAATATGTTCTATAACTTATGTGTATAATCAAACAGGGGCATAAATGACAATAATAACTAGGTACGTGAATATCGGGAGCATTGAATTGCCAACTGCACAAGTGTGGAATGATAAACAAATACGGAGTTTGATAAACGACAGTCTTATTTTAGACCAACGGAACGCTCTAACATCTGATGTAACACTGCAGATTGCTTACATCGAAATAATACTGCTTAGGACATCATGGTATCTACCAAATAAAATTATTTCTAAAGTGGGAAAATGATGGCGCTAGATAACCTATACACTATACAGGCTCTGTCAATTTTAGGCACTTGAATAAATATAATGTTTTAAGACATGTCGTAACAACGTGGTATGTGATGACCTCCCCAGATATATCTTTCAAACGAATAACGAGAATACCTATACATACTACATAGCATTTAATCTCTTGGATACTCCTTATTATGGTTAAACTAATCCACCTCAATCGCAATCCATTCTATAGGACTGAATGGTCCCTTTGAAACACATAATAAGCTAAATTTATCCAAGAGGAAGGCACGCATATATATTCCCGTCGCCCATCATTAAACGTCAGCCGAGTCTTATTGTGAATCTTTTTACACACAAAACGATTTATCAGTTAACATTTCAAGTAAGTATGCGTCATTAGCATATTTTGTTCGTTCGCTTTTTGTGACGATTAATGAACTCGTGCTTTTGAACGAAATAAAGTTGGGGGCCGACTCAAACTAATTATTGTCAATTAATGGCAGTTTTGCTTAATAGCGCTTCTCGTTATAAATTTAATTGCTGAAATTTGTTTTCGCTTAGATGTTTTATTTGGAGATAATGGACTACGATGCTGTTGGATTTCGTTGATGCTTAATAATAATAAATCTAGTTAGAGAACATTTTAAGATGACAAGAATTGTGGATTAAAAGTATTAGGATCTAAAATTTCCGGTATACATTGTAAAAAAGCATAAGATAATTATCATTACAATTTACAATAGAATAAATAAGCGCAGGATAGTTTTATTAATACATATTCCCATTTGAATCTATGTAACAAGGTCCTTTGGCAAGGGCAAGGCTGTTATAACATTACGTCTGTTCTCACGACGGTCAGTAGTCAGCAGTCAGCGTGTTATGTGTTCGCATTGAGTCGTAAGTCGAAAGTTGCAGCGAGTTACTGCGGGTCGCAAGTCACAGCGGGTCGCAAGTCGCAGCGTGTCGCAAGTCGCAGCGCTGGCACGTGCGCAGGGTCGCTGGCCGACACTGGCCACTGGCAACCAATGGATCATTTATGTCACTTTGATCTTGGAATAATATGCTTCACTTACGTTACACTAGTTTTAAAGTTCAATTCTCGGTTTCAATAGTGTTAAATATTGTTACTAGATTATACAAGTTTGTCGTATTGATCCTATATAGTTATATGAGTTTAATTCGATTAAAAATCAAGAGGTAGATAATAGGATTTTTTGACCAGAAATTATTTGATTGTTTCTTTAGAGAAAGCATAATGTTTAATATGTAATTGTGGATGCTACGCCTTATCTCTACGCGTTGTCAGATCTTCAAAGTTCGATGCCATCGGTCATTGTGAGTGATGAAAAAGGCAATGCACTCATGCATTATAATGTGTTATGCCTTACATGTACGGCCAAAGTTAGGCGTTTTTAAGCCAACATAAATCATGTCTTTCGTTGGAATGGTAGTCATTCTGAAGTCTGACCTGTAATTGTTCAAAATCTTTTTATATTTGTACAATGTTTATCGATAATATCGCGTGACAATTTAACTCTGATAAACATTCAAAATCTATTTATTATTTTATAAACACGTGTAAACATCAACCTACGTTCACATCCATCATGAAATTACTAATTGATGGAAAAGAAACAAGCTGAACAGAAATAACACGGTACCTACTCCAAGAGAGCTGGTGTCGTGGTGTCACCTGTCGCCTGTCACGGGCACTCGCTACAAAAACGCTTAGCAATTGGAAACTTGCCTTTTACGTCAATGGGAGTCGCCGGGTCTGGCGAATACTTGGCCTAGCTTCAACTGAACACAACTTAGCAACAATTTCAACCCAAACTAACTCTAATAAAGTTAAATTTCGCGGCTGTCTCCCTTTACGCACGCAATATCGTGATATTGCGTGCGTAAAGGGAGACAGCCGTCAGTTTGCGGCGAGGTAATTTTAAACATTTCAACGTGAATTTGAAGACAAATTATGTAAGATATCTTTCATCTGACGAAAATGTATTTTAGATAATTACAGGTACTTGACGTAATAATCATTAAATATGCTTTCCCCGAATAGCTGAAAGTCACATTTTTTTTTTATGTTAATAGCAGGCAAACGAGCAGACGGGTCACCTGATGTTAAGTGAACATCGTCGCCCACTTGCACCCACAATACCATTACCAGGGGTATGGTGAGTGTGTTGCCGGCCTTTAAGGTAGGTGTACGCTCTTTTCTTAAAGGTCCCCAAATCGTAACTCATTGGAAACACTGCCCGCGGGAGCAGATTCCAAATTTCCGTAGCACGAGGCAAAAAGCTTCTTTTAAAGCGAACTGTTGTTGATCGCCAGCTGTCCAGATGGTATGGATGGAATTTGAGCTTGTGACGTGCTGTACGGTGGTGGAATTCAGCCGCAGGCAGTGTTCCAAACAGTTCTTCAGAGCACTCCCCATGATAAATGCGGTAGAAGACGCATAAGGAGGCGACTTCTCTACGCAGTGCTAAAGAATCAAGCCGATCGGTTAGACTTGGCTCGCCAACGAGGCGCACAGCTCTCCGTTGGATTCGGTCAAATGGAAGGAGATACTGTTGAGGTGCACCGGCCCAGAGATGGGAGCAGTATTCCATATGCGGCCTGACTTGCGCCTTATAAAGGTTAAGGCGATGGCTCGGAGTGAAATACTGCCCCGCTCTACAGAGTACACCTAATTTCTGGGAAGCTAACTTAGCTTTTCCTTCCAGATGACAAGAGAACTGCACATCACTCGTGATTTCGAGACCAAGAATTCCGATACTGGCTGTGGCTTTTAGGGGAGTACTTTGAAAAATGGGAGTCGCGATAAAGGGATTCTTCTTAGCGGTAAATGCGCAGACTTGTGTCTTATTGGGGTTAAATTGGACCAGGTTAATTCGACCCCAATTCGAGACTTCATCTAAGGAAGTTTCGATTTCGGACACAAGATCGTTCCGGCACTCAATGACGCGATCCCGAGAAAAATTTGCTTCGGCCGGCATAAACCGCATCACACGTACTGTCATCTGCATAGCAATGAATGCTGCTAACGCGCAGCAAATCATTGATATGCAGAAGAAACAGTGTGGGAGACAGAACGCGGCCTTGAGGTACACCAGCATTCACGAGCTTGGGTTCGGAGCATGAACCGTCGATCACGACTTTCATACTACGCTCAGTGAGAAAACTGGCGACCCATCGGCAAAATTTCTCGGGAAGCCCATAGGAAGAAAGCTTCGAAAGAAGCGCTTTGTGCCAGACCCGATCAAAGGCTTTCGCTATGTCCAAACTGACCGCCAATGCTTCACCCTTGCTCTCTATCGCCTCCGCCCAACGATGTGTTAAATATACTAGAAGATGAATGATAAATTCCTCTCCTCTTTATACGTATGATGTCTGAATTTTTAAATGCATTCATTCACTTTTTTAGTATTTGTTTTTGATCGCTTATTACAAAATAAATCGAAGATACTTAATTTTTATTGCTTTCGACTTAGAGTTGGTTTAATGCTCTAAGGCTTTCTAAGAATTTGATTAAATAAATGTTGAAGCTTTTAATGTATACGTACACAATCCAAAGGTTAAATAAAGGAAACATTAAATAAAACTAAGTTATTAATCCCATTTAGAAACATTTGGTTAAAAATTCTTTTTTGCAATTTGTATAAAAGCAATAGATGGAGCGCATCATTGTAGGGAGGTAGCGTGCTGGTAGCTGGCCCTCTGATTGCTTCCTCCGAAACCTCACCGCGTCACGGAGCGTAATGCAGCGTGAGATGAACATCATTAATTGATAACGAGGAGGGAGGACTGTGGGGAAGGACACATTTTAGGAATAATATATTTTGAATGTAAAACTCTACCTACTTACTCGTAATGTTATTATTACGACATAATATCTTATTAGTGAACTGTTTTTATTATTTTACATTTTTTACTTGATAATGATATTATATAGGTTATACATAGTACCTATAACTTCATAGATTCAACCACAGATCACAGAAACTAAAGGGATTCAACTATAGATTACCAACATAATTTTGAAAAAACATTCAAATGCAAGTATACAAAAATTCGAAACTGTCCTTCTAGCTTCTTGAAAATACATATTAATTCAATAAATGGGTAAGTATTAATATAATAAATTGTCCATGTCATATATTATAACACTTATGCCCAAACCCCACTAGACACGACTTCACACATAGCGCTCCTGTCTTTATCCCGCCGCGCTCGCCATAAAATATATGTATTAATAACATAAAACACGTTCATTAATCACCATAATTTATCTATATTAGTATTGCAGAGAATCCATCTTAGTGTAAATTGTTCGGTCAAACGATGTTCGGTACAAATTCAAGTGATTCCAACCCTTTGGCCAAGTTCCGACACAATTGCTACCGATAGTCACTCGAAGGAACAAATTAACAAACTTATAACAATGAAACAATGAAAAGTGAACCTTAAGTTCAAGTAATAAAACTGACTCTTAATTGTAACATATCTTTCGTTTATTCAACCTAATTTTGATGGATTCCCGTAAATATAACTAGAAGCTAATACATAACTAAGTATGATGTATAAAGTTCGGAAAACTGACTGAAGTCAACAACTCCTATTATAATGTATTTAATGGTGATTAATGTCATAAATATCATCATTAATTAAAGCGTCTTCAATGTATAATGTTCGTCTTGAGTACCTGTGTTAGTTAATATTTTAATTGTTTCTAAAATAATTATGTACTTCTACTATTTATTGGCTAAAAACAAATAAAATACAATAAGAGCGTTAAATTATTTAAAGAAGTGCAACAACATCTCTACAAAGAGCTTTAATCCGTATTTCAAGTCAGTCTGTGAAACAAAAATATTTGTTGTTGATAATTTAATAAAAAGAGAAAAAACAGCTGTACAAATTGTCTCTGGAAGATATATAATTTAATATCCGTTAAGCTGGAATCGTGCATACAAGCTTGGCGCGCGGCCAGGTCCATACTGATACGTTTACCATTTACATACAAACACTACACCCGGCTTGCATCAACTGATTGTCCTTTATATTAATACGTGCCGGGAATTACGGCAATGCCATGTTCAGAATTCCATGTTTTCAACGCTTATAATTTTAGCAGTGTAAAGGGAATATAATGTATATGTGCATACGTAATGCAAAAATTTAAAATTTAAAGATTTCACGCAATCTTCTGACCGATTTGGCTGAAATTTCATAAGCACATTGATTATGTATTATAGTACTTATAGAATGATAATTTTGGTCTGGTTAAGCTTGTGGTATACCATCAATTTCATTTTGAAGTTGTTTACATTGAATATCGTAACTTATTCATCTCTACACAAAAGTTCTACGAATACATCAGTATCGAAATAATTTATGAATCTATACCAATATTACAAAATAAAGATGCCTCCTTGTCTTACTTTACAGTGATTTACACGAAATATCAATTCGACCATAAATAATATAAAATAAGTAGAAATAAGGTAAAGTGGGCGTTATTACTGATGCCTCCAATTTGAAAGTGCGTAGGTTTGGGCCGAGGTCTATTTGCTACGATTCTATTGACCTCCGCTTTACATAAGCCTCAGACCTTGTTTTGGGAAGAAAATATTTATAGCTAACAAGTATTCGCAAGGGATTACTCCCTTGTCTATAACATTACTATAGTCTATACAAAGGGCAATTTTTGTGTAAATAAATAATCCTAATCCTGCCGGTTTGGTTGGATGGAAGTTTGTTTCTAAATCACGCGAAAACAGCTGGGCGGATTTTGCTAAAATTCTTCGGTGACTTAGATGGTAGCCTACATAGTGTATTATTTTAACACTTTATCGATGTACCATAGTTACCATCTAAATTAAAATTTGTGATTTATGAGGTTCGAGCAATGTTTATCATAACTATTCATATTTATTTTATGGAATATGTCTTCAAGAATGAAATTAAATTCAAATAGAAAATTTTCGATAACTACTATGATAACTTATTGGGTTTCTCTTTGAATATACTTCTAATAACCAAGAAATATTATTTAGATTATTCAGCCAGATACTAAAGACGTACTGAGGTTTCTTTCTTCGAATGAAATTTAGGCTTCGCAGAATACGCAAACAATCGCGTCTAATATTTGTTCCAAATTTGTCCACGACTCATTCTCAGCTTTGGTGTCCTCACCACTGAGCTGCTGTATGTATTATTCATCATAATAAAATACTTTAATTTATCTTTATTAATATTTATTTCGTATCATTGTATTACGTTCATCAAAGCCTAAATTAGTTCAGCTAAAAGGTAACAAGACATTTATTGACAGAGGCGAAACGAAGTTCGCCGGGTTAGCTAATAATTTCTTAATATAACGTGGAATATTATAATATTATGGATGTTTTACAATCTATGAAAATATTCGTAGAGAGATGTGGAGGGCGGATTTCCGTCATTTCGGCAGATATGAAGTTAAGGCCGGAACCGTTTTTATATGCCGCTCTCAAAATGAATTTCCTGCCTATTTTCGCCATTAAAACAAAATACGATTGAATTTCGTTGTGTATTCCTAATACTTGATATTAAATTTGTTTATGGAGGGTTATTCAGAAGGGATTTATTTATTTCATTTTGAGTTTTCGATAAGAACAATCGAAAAATTATATAAAATTCTAATCTAAGTGCATAATTACTCTTTCACGCGAATACTACTTAACCGATTACAATGAAATTTGTTATGTAGGTAGCTGAAGACCCAGAATAAGACATAGGCTACTTTTTATCCCGGAAATCCCACAGGAACGGGGACTATGCGGGTTTTCTTTAAAAACGCGGGCGAAGTTGCGGGCGGAAATCAGATACTTACTTAATATATGTATTATAGTGAAAAGTAACGACACAAAAAATCTATTTATATTCAACACATTCCTACCTATATACCTAATTAAACTAACCCAAACTAACACACAAAAGTTCCACACAAACAAGGAAGTGTTCGCAAAGATAAAAGCATGTTATCCGAAAACTCGTCCCTTGTAAAGGCAAAGGGCTCAGAGCGATCGCCCTAATCCCCACATTACCGGGATCTCCAGGTGAAGCCGGGTTATTAGGTTTGTATTGCACGTAGAAGCAATCAGAGGGTATTATGGTACAAACATTCCCAATGCGGATGACGACTCAATATTTTGGCTGTGGGTTTGAAGAACGAATGCTTACTGAAATCCGTTGTAAGTAATAGATATTTCGTATTGAATGTTTTGAAGAAAGTTGATAATAATAAAGTAGGTGGTTGATGCTTTTGGCCTGGCGACGGGCAGCCGCTGATGGGGTCACGGAAGAATTCTACCATACCCGTGGCCCCGTCGTTGATGCGGCTTGACGGAACACAGTGGGGTTTTGGTCGGTAGGAATCCGACATAACCCACGGCCCCTTCCCCGGAGGCCGTGGGTATCTATGCAAGATTTCCCCACTAAAAAAAAAAAAAAAAAAAAAAAAAAAAGGTGGTTGATGCTGCAGTACTTAATATTATGATGGTGAATAAATAATAGTGTTTCATGAATACCTACTTATTTTTTCACTGAGAAAAATTTGCTTTAGCAAAGTACCAATTTAGCTCGGTTAAAAATTATTCTGCTGCATTCAATCAAGACATATTTAAAATGTGCATTAAAGCTTTGCTAGTATTATACAAGCAAGTATTGCTAAATATTCTTGGCTATTATTAA
Source organism: Colias nastes (assembly GCA_907164665.1). Lineage (NCBI taxonomy): Eukaryota > Metazoa > Arthropoda > Insecta > Lepidoptera > Pieridae > Colias > Colias nastes. The sequence continues at coordinate 1,561 of CAJQZM010035630.1, read as the reverse complement.
AAAAGTACTTATTTATTTCAAAATTACCGACTCGGTCAATATTACCTTTACCGAATTAGGTTCAAAATAGACAAGCTTACGTTATTATTTAATGATAAGTAAGTTATTTATTTTTAGACTTAACCATAGTTGGCTACTATTTACACAGAGTTCGGTTAAAAATAAACAAGATTACATTATCATTGAATGACAAGTAAATCATTTAAATTTAGACATAATATTATTTGGCTAAAATTAAATCACTTGCTATGAAGCATATAACCGTGTTTCTTACTTAAAAACAAACAAGTAACTTATCTATTGGTACATAAGCACAGCTCGGCAATTAACAATGGAGCGAATTATACTATTTTTGACCGAGTAACTTGATAAAAATTAAACAAGGAATTGGCTGCGTAGCCTGCAAAGTCGGCCATTTCTATCAAATCATAGTCGAGTGACGAACGTGTCTGTTGAAGCGCCGCCTCAGCACCTACAAGGCAGATTCAAATTTACATTAAAAACAATAACTTTTCATCATCATTTTGAATTTTAATCAAACTATTATAGAAGAGCAAGATGCAGAAGACAAACTATTATGGCTCAAAAACTCCTCTGAGCCATGGACAGCCGTAGAACTAAAGTGGCAAGAAACTACAGAGACGAGGCTAATTGCTGCAAAAGAGTTAACCATAGCTCCAATACCTCAATACAATGAATATGCTGCTCTTAAAAAACCCAAAGGATATCTTCTGGTGAGTTCAGTTTTTTAGAATTTTTTGTCTGCTTTAGTTTAATTACTTTTGTATACTTACTTACGTTTTTTTTTTTTTTTGTTTACAGCTAGAAAAGATTTTGAAAACCAAAGGACAATATACCGAAATCAGCTTCCCCACAATCAAACCAAAAATATATTTGAATTAGTAAGTTACTTCTGATCAAGCATCATATTGTCATCCTACCTATTACTTTAATATGTAAATTACATAAGGTAGGTACGATATAGTTCCGATATGATATCTACATATCTACACATCAAATTTGTAACGAGGTTCAACCAGAATATTATATAATAGAAAACGAACAATATGTAAAGAGCTTATTGTACTTTAATTTTTTTTGGTGCAAAAAATGTTTAAGTTTTAGCATTTATGATCATTTTCCCGACGACGAATGTGAATTATGTTTCAATGAGATTAAATTCAAATGTTTAAAAAAATGACGGTTTTACTTGTTGGGTTGTAATAAAATTATTATATCAAAAAGATTACTTATCTCCTAGCTTATTCTATAGTTTTTGCCTAAACTTTTGACTTATCAAATACACATATAAGTACAATTTAGGTGTATTAACTTGCTTACATTACCATAATGGTTGTTTGTTTTTATGTAAACAAACCTAAACCACTTTCATTAGAGAACAAACTCCAACATCGCGAAATAAAATCAGCTGTTCCGTAGATTTTGGCAGAGTAGATAATTCCACTTTTGTATATGAAACAGCTGATATTTCTTTTACGATGTTGGATTTGGTACTATACCTAATTAAAGTTGTTCAGGTTCGTAGTCTGAGTCATTCCTT